>JAULCC010027782.1:0-15449 GCA_032358795.1 Nuttallia obscurata | reverse complement strand
ACTGTATCTGGTGTAACAGATAGATCGATAGATTTCTTTATCCCATCTATTTACAATATCACAGCAACGTATTGCAAACATATAATTACAATAAAGCTCAAAAACGCATTGTACAGATATAGGATCTTACATGAGTTTTTATTTAATATAAAAATTTCTTCAACGAGTATAAAGAATATTACATGGGTATATTGAATAGAATACAAGGCGGGTCATGTGATAAAGTCATGTTTTATATAAAAACAATAAGAGACGGAAATTACAAAAAAAACATATATGTTCACTGTAAAAGCTTGGTATTTGCTGCTAATCGAAAGTTTAAATTCATCTAAAGATTTGAATATAAGCAAAACGCTTACAAGTTAAAAAGAAATGGCGCAATCGCGCAAGATGCATACAAATGGTGCCGAAAGATTATTTATCATACGTATATTAGTGAAAGAAATATTATAAGTATTTTGCTTATGGTACAAAACAGACTATGTTTATTCGGAAGTCATAATATCATAACATATTTTAACATCTGTCGATTTGTTATATAATTTTTGCCAGTATGTTGTTTATAGGAGTATTTTAAAGATAGCTGAATTATAAATTGTTTTAATCAATTTAAACAGGATTGAAAAATTCCTTTATAATAAATAGGACTGAAAGTTACAGTACTATAGTGCTGTTGTTATTTGATGTTGTTTTGTTGTTGTTGTTTGGGTTTTTTTGTTGTTGTTTTTTGTTGTTGTTTTTGTGTGTGTGTGTTGTTGTTGTTTTTTGTATTTTAGTGAGGAATGGAGGGATAGGATAATTGTCTTAGTTGTTTTTCTTAACATGTTTAAATATTGAAAGATGTAGGGTTTTCATTCTTTTCACATGATGTTTTCATGAGACAAAAAGGAAACGCCTTTTCTATCAAAAGTTCTTTTTGCCGTGACACGCGCGCACGTGCGTGAATGTGGGTGACAAGTCGATGTATCGTTTATCAAATATAATGTGAATATAGGCGCTGAGCGTCCATTATACCCGGAGCAATTAGCCAACAATATTGTTAACGATTCAAGAAGCGATAAAACAAACAAGTGTGACAGCAATCGCGTCGATATCGCTAAGATCTAAGAGACTTGGAGAAATATCCTACGGATATGTTCAATTACATAATGCAAGCTTTGATAGCTTTATCTTTACAACTTATCTTGAGCATTTGACGTATCATTAAGTGTTTTTCGAATCAATACAGTCATAATAAACCTCATAATGCACGTGGGTTTGATGATTGCGCTTGACATCGGGACGTTTTTCGGATGTCTTCGGGGTTTTCTCATACTGCAACCTTTCGAACTAAGGGGTGGGGGCACCATGCTCTTTTTAAACATGAGTTTTAACTTTTTGATTGTATTTGAATGGTAATAAATTATAATGTTTGCTTTATGGCCAGCATGTTTTAAGCATAATTTGCGACTGTCTGCCACATTATATATATAAGATATATTACTCTGCTTTACGGACATGTACATTATCTTGAACTCAAATAACGATATACTGCTTTGCAGATAATCACTCTCGGTCATCCAAACTAAAAGATAATGAAAAACCAAGAAAAACTGAATTGGGCCCTGTTTAAACATCTGAAATGATTTACCAAAACCATTTCAAACATATGAACATTTCTATAAATTATGTACTCATTCACTTAAATCAATGATGTTAGTCGCGATTGATATTGTTTTTTGGCCTTTTATTGTTTGTGTGAAATTGAGAAAGCTATATCTGATTTACTTGATTTGTGCTTTGTAGTTCTTCAATCACTTTTTCGATGTATTTGTTGTTATTTTTCATTCATTCATTTAACCACCCGGTTCGGTCAGTGGTAGAGAGTCGTCCGTCTTTGGTTTAGGAGGATGTGGTTTTGATCCCGGACCGTGTCGATTCCAAAGACTTTCAAAAGGGTAGTAATAGCTGTCCCTCCTTGGCGCTCAGGATTTGGTGTAAGCATTACAACTGGTTCGTTGGGGTCAGGATAAAGTGACCGGCCGGTATCAGCCCCCGTGTGTAATAGTGCTCTACACATAGCAAGCTCGAGAACAAGAAAGCGTTCTCTGCATGCTTCATTCTCTCTGAGATAGCCTTGATTGCAGAAAGTGACGTTAACAAACAAATAGAATTTTTTTCAGTTAGTGATGTGACAATGTGACAGAATCGATCGCATAAATTTGATCAGCTTACACAGAGTTGCTTCAGGTTTTTAATTTATTACAATGGTTGAAAGCATTTGGGTATCGCCTAAAACTGGCAGCGAAAGCGTACCTCGCGTCATTTATCCAACGATCAGTATTTTGTGGCTTTTAGTTTAAACTTAATTATCCTAACTCGATTATGTTGAGAACCTATGGCTTGTAGAAACGCATTCGATTCCGTTTCCTGGTAAGAGCCTGTACTTGGTGTCAAATGAAGGTCAGGAGAAAATCCCCCTTCGGAGCACGAACCCGCAACCTCCTGAACGCAAGGCGGACACCATATCCACTACACCACTGCGCTTTTGAGCTTCTATAAAACTAATTAGGTCACCACATTTTCAGGTTTGTAAAAGAAAAAGTCATTTGCTTGCGGGGAAGCAGGTTCGTACTTGTTTAGAAAGGTAAGGTTAACTCATCGTCTACAGGGTCTAGATAAATGTGATTAATCTTGACAAGGTTATTAAACTCGAAACATATCAAGCACTATATTGTAAATTATACTCAACGGCGCAGTAAATCGGGTGAAATTAAGATACGAATATGCATATATGTATATAACAACACTTATACATTGATTAATACCATTTTATTTATAAATGATCATAGGCAAAATTTGTATAGGACACTTAGAGCTATTGACAGGTTCTAGTTCTGATGTTAATGGCACAGAGTCAGTGGCAAAGGCTTAAGGAAGATAAACTCTTCTATACATTGACTATAAAGCAGGAAAAAAACGTCCTCTCTATTTAACGAAATTTTGTTTTCGTTTCAGATGTCATGTAAAGAAAAAACGTAAATCACAAAGCACCTTATGACAAATATTTTTGCCAATTTTTATTATATCAAGGCTTAGCAGTTATAATATGCAAATGGCGTAAACAGTTTCATATAAAAAGAAAATAATGTCAGGGTTTGATATTCAGCAATAATTGCATGCACTTCATAAAATGCACCACAAATGCTTCTTTGTAAACGTAATACAATAAGTTCTATGCGTCGCTTTGATCAATAGACGGTCTTTCACACTTTATCAATATTCTATACAGTCAAAAAACGTGAAAACACTGACAGTGCGTGATTTGTACTCGTTTTTGTTGCCAAAATCGAGAAACTTTTTTACTTTAAAGGACCTAACTATACCGTTCTCAACAACACATATGATACCGATTGAAAGCTTTCATTAGCACACATTTTGTGCACAATATGGTTTTTAGAAAATAAAAGGGTATATTAACCCCATTCACTGCCTTACCCCGAGTTATAAATCATATGCAAACAGCTTGAATCCGGATGAGACGCTGAGTAACTCAAATTCAAGTATTCAAACTGTTTGACACTCAGTCAATTGTTTTACCAAAACTTTAGGGAATCTGTGTACTTAAAAAAGGGCAGACGAAATATTGCGCATGCGCGGTATGCTTCCGGGAGTGAAGGGGTTAAGGATATTTTCTTTTTTCGTCAAGAATAATGAGTACCTGCTCTAAAATTTCGTGAAAAGTACGGTTGATTTCCCATGTAATTAAGGTAACTGTTTGATAGAATATCGAAATATATATTAACTTTTAGCCTGCTAAGTGCGACAGTGATAGAATATGCAAACAGCTTAGATCCAGATCAGACGCCGAGTAAACTCGGTGTCTAATCCGGATCCAAGCTTTTTGATACTCGGCCACTTGTTTCTCCAAATCTTAGACGAATCCGATGAATTTTAAAATCCATGCAGACGACAGTTTAAGCAGACGGCATTTTTTTCAGCAAGATTAAGGCTATTCTGACTGTAATTCATTCCATAGGAAAACAATATATAACAATATATAACGATATGAAACATACGAATGTGAAGAATAAACGCCATCGATGAATCCACGTATATGTACTGCAGAAGAAATGTGATTCAGCGAAATATTATTAAGTGCCGGTTCCTTTCAAATACATAACAAGACAAACTAAGTTTAGTACATTTGGTATCAACTGTGAAAAGCTTTTAAAATGTAACAAAAGCTCTTAAACTATAACGAAAGCTCTTAAACTATAACGAAAGCTCTTAAACTGTAAGGAAGGCTCTAAAACTGTAAGGAAAGCTCTAAAAATATAAGGACAGCACTTACAACTGTCACTACAGCTCTTAAACTATAACGAAACCTCAAAAACTTTCACTAAATCTCTAGAACTAAATTGAAAGCTCCTAACATGTAACGAAAGCTCTTAATCTCTAACAAGAGTTCCAACACTCTAAGAAATTCTCTATCAGTAGTTAATGTATTTGTTCCACCGAATTCTTTTCAAAACCAGTACTGAGGACCTCGGATAATGCAGCTTACTTCAAGACACGGCGAACTGGAGCACCGACCCCACGATAGTAACTACCAAAGAGACCGCTTGATTACCTCAGGTGGTAGAGCGTCCGATTCCAGTGCGGGAGGCCGAGGGTTCGATTCCCGGCTGGATCAAACCATAGACTTTAAAACTTGTAGTTATGTCTTTCCCTCCTTGTCGCTCAGGATTTATGGTAAGCATTCAGGATTTAGGGTAAGCATTAGGACTGGTTTGTCGGTGTCAGGATAGAGTGACCGGCTGGGGTTCAGCCCCAACGTGTATCAGTGCAATACACTGGGCACGTTAAAGAGCCAAAGGTCTCTACAGAAGAGTTATCTGCATCCGCATCTCTCCATATGGCAGAAAGAGACGTAAAAGACATAAACAAACAAGCAAATACAAAGGGGCCTCCGTAGCCGAGTGGTTATAGCCATTGACTTGCAATCTCTCAGCCCCTCACCGTTGTGGGTTCGAACCCCGGTCTTGGCACTTTGGAATATTTCATGTGAGGAAGCCTTCCAGCTGGCTTGCAGTAGGTCGGTGGTTCTACCCGGGTGCACTCTGTGCCCGAAATAGTGTACAGAGGTCCTTCGGGGTCTTCCTCCATCTGTAATGAGCTGGACGTCGCGATATGACTGAAAAACTGTTAAAGCGACCGTAAAATCCAAATATACAAATAAACAAACAAACACTATACAAAGCCCCAGATAAAAGAATTGTTGACATAACCGTTGAAGTTGGACTAATATTGTATACAGTACTTCATCTTTTATTGCATATATATGCTTATATGGCTGTAAACCCAGCAATAAAGCAATTAAATATTATTGAAATTACAGTATATGAACATTTCTGCATGGTCAATTATCAGGTAAAAAAAACAACACAACAACACATGAACGGTCTGAATCAAGTGTCAGTGGACTTGTTAACATCGTCCAAAGTTACATTTACAGTGTATCGAAATGTTTGAGTGGCCATTTATTGTATTTGTTTGTTTCTTTCTTTCTTTTGTTGTTGTTTTTTATGTTTCAAGTGCCCCATCCACTTTATTTAAATTTAATTTGTTGTTATTACTATTCACTTCTCCGAACGATAATCAGTATGGTTAAAAAAAAATCTGGTCATTTACTCTACAGCCTGATAAAAGTACATGCACATGTAGATTCACATTGTCAGAAATCTACCAAATGCAATATCTACCTATTTATGCAACATGTTTCATGTTATGTACTGTAAAGCTGTTACATGTTTCATAACTCATGTACCTTCTGGAGAGTACTTAAATAGGCTTCGCCTGTTGTCCATTCGATTTTCATTTCGAATGAATAAAATATTGTTTAAACCAACACATAAAATAGGTTCAAATAATCCAATGGGCCTTGAACTCATTTTAATCGGTTGTGAAGTGAAGTGTTATGAAATGGCGTCTCCATAAACCAAACTAATAAAAACCAAAGGTGATTCGAAAACAATCGTTTGAGGTGTGTATAAAAGTAGATGTACGTTGATCTAGACAGATCGATAAATATCGAGTTTTTCAAGTCAGTGACCCCTTGAAACGGCGCCAATGCAATCTTTCTGATCATTGCAAATGCAAATTCTGCATTGCGATATGACTGTAATTTGCTATTATTAAAATATATATAAAGCCCTCGATCGCGGTCACAACTAAACATAAACTCTTCAAACAAACTAAACGGTTAATTAAATGTGACAGAGCCAGTGAAAACCGCTAGACAAACAATGATATTGCTGAGTGTACAGTTATACATTAAATTTTAAACATACTTCTATAAATTTAAAATTCTAAAACTTTTCATCCTATAGAAGTTATGCACTTAACAATATAGTTATTCGAAATATGTTTTGAATGATAGAAGCATTTTCGCAAAGATTTTGCTTTACTGATATATCTGAATAATGTTGATAATTATATTTTGATTTGCCCCATGTGGGCCTGGGGCGTGCTAATGTAGCACAAGAATTGGGATCACTGCTTAACCCTGGCATGATCGTAAGAGGCGACTAACAGGGTTTGAACGTTAATCTGGAGTTTCTACATCTTTGATTCTCCAGCAGGTATTAAGTTGTTGGATCCATACCCCATATCTTTTATCTCGATGTAAATGAGATGTGGATCCAACAAGTATTTTCCTGAATGGCGCCATATAACCTATACAGTGTTGCGGTACCGTAAAACCCAACTCAATCAATCATATTTTGATAAAATATTGCTGTCTATTTCAAAGTGTGCTGTTTGTCTATCATATTCCAGGGCTTCTTAACAGCAACTCCATCGTCATCTGATGACATTTTTTATTTAAAACACCGACAGGAGACACATTACTAAGGCATGGCATTGACAACCATTGCTCATCGGAGAGGATACAGTCGGGGTAGGCTTCGAGCCTTCGACTGCTGGGTTGGCTGGCGATGATGTTTACTATTATGGCATCGGGCCAGACTAATTGATACGAACAATTCATTTTTTTATCCGTAGAATGATAAATTGACGTTTTCGGATTATTTGAAATATACATGTAGAACTCTCCATTCAAGCTTGAAGTTTCCAAGTCAAATAGTAAAAAAATAATTTCCAGTAAAATAAAATCTTTCGTCAAAGCCCAACTTTGAAATCCGAAAATAACAAGAAAAAAAGAAAAACAAAACGAAATCGTAAGTTCTTATCTTGTAAATGTAAGCAAGGATTTATTGAATGACAGCTAAGAAATAATTTCACTTTAATCGCTGGAAATCGCCATAACAAGTTTGATAGCAGAGTTTGCTTCTGCAATAATAATTGAGATTTCTCTCACTTCAATCCTAGCCATGCTTGTTCCAAACAAACAGTGCAATGGGATTGCGTTGAAACAGGGTAAAAATGCATACATGCATTAATTCAGCTGTAATTGATACACAACCTGCCCTTATATCGACTCTAAGTTTTTGTTCTTAAAAAAATTTAAATGGTGAAACAAACTTGTTTAGGATTAAAAAAAATCATTATTCAAATGGAAGCCAACCTTTAATAAGTTCGTTTATTCAAATGACAACGCCAAGGGATCAAAGAAAATGCAATGTACGGGGCGTAATACAATATCACTTGAATAATTTCCTCTATTAACTCTTAAAGCTTTTATATCTGCGTGGTATATTCTTGTTTATTTTGTATTTCTTTCCTAGCTTTTTAATGCATTTAATGTAACGTTCGATAAAATCATTGCTTTAATAACACATGATGACAGTGCACATGCAAACAAATAGCTCATGTTTGAACCGGGCTAAAACATTTTCTTATTCAATTACATTCCAAAAAAATGTCGCCGTTGTTGTTTTGTTGGTGGTGGTGTTTTTGTTCTTTTTTTACCACAAAAGCAGATATAACCAAGTCAAGTCAAAAGTATTATTCAAGTAACCAGTCCTCCGGCCCATCATACACTCAACATTCGAAATGTATCTTATAATAAGGGACATATAGCTGTTATGATAGGGACATGTTTTATTTGAATGTTTACTAAGAGGGTCACAAAGTTAGAGAAACATTGGGACTGACCACTGGTATTTTTTCCTTTATCAATCCTTGAATGTAACATGCTAGTAGAACTACTGTAGAAATAAAGTCATGGGATTGGTTGATAAGTTTAATATTCCTTAGAAGGGTTTGGGTTGTTTTGTATGTGTTTTTTCCCCAACAACTGTACTTTACTTACAGCCTTTCACTTTAACCAACGTAGTCAATTAGTCTTACTTTTTTCATAAGTTTCTAACGATTCGTTAACCTTTAGCCTGCTAAGGGCGACTTAATAGAATTTTCAAACAGCTTGGATCCAAATTAGACGCCGAGAAAGGCGTCTAATCCGCATCCAAGCTGTTTGAACCTCCAAATATTGGTCAATTCTGATGAATTTTTAAATTAAGGCAGACGACAGTTTAAGCAGACGACATTTTTTCAGCAGGCTAAGGGTTAAACAAACACACGATAGAGTAAAACATAAAGAAAACATGTATCTGCGGTATTGACGCGTATACAACATGACCTTGAAGCGAAACAACCAAATTGTATACAGCTTTTTCCCTAAATCACATGAACTGCTCTGTATAGAAGACGGTTTTTATGTTGATGGACCGTATTACAGATGAACTGAAACTCGTTTTGGGCTGAAACACTGGAACGTCACCAAAGCGTTCATAGGATGGAAGAGGTGTATTTTAAACATAGTTTGCTGTCAAAGATTTCATAAGATTGGGTAAAGTTATTACATCATTATTCACCTAACAAGCAAAAGAAAGTATACAATACACACATTAAGAAGTATTGTCTATACAAAATCATGGAAACAGTTAGTTTTGCTTGATTTTGTGTTGTTGGTTTTATGTTTTAAAATTTGACGTCTTGTCCCAAAAGTATTTCAGTCCTATCGCGACGCCAAGTTCAATAACAGGAGAAGAAAGACCTCGTGGGCCATCTGCACATTATTTAAGGTGCTCAGAACACCCTGGTAGAACTACCGACCTACCCAAAGTCATCCGGAAGATTTTCTCCCTTAAACAATCCGAAATGCCCAAACTTGGATTCTTACACACTGCGATCAGGATGTAAACAGTTAAAAACAGAAGGAACAGAAAGAAATTTCTAAGGCTTTGGTTGAGCTAGGAGTCGAACATGCGACTATTGGCGTGCACCGATAAAATTTAGTGGGCCGCGGTGGTAAAACGTCGCTTTTGGTGCGGGAGGTTTTGGGTCCATTCCCTTAGCCGAGTCAAAGCAATATTCTTTTGAATTGGTAATAATGAACTTTCCCTCAGTATCATTCTGAATATCGAGTTAGTATAAAGACAGTGTCAGGATAAAGCGACCGTGCGCCAGTTCTATATAATCGGCACGTAAAAGAACCAGAGATTTTCACGAAAAGCGTTCTCTGTATCAGTTTCCCTATCTCTAGAACGTCCAGAAATTGACATTAACAATCAATCATTCAATAAACAATCGCTCACATCACAACGTAACACATAGCGGGGCCGTTTTTATTAAACCCTTCTTAAATGTGAATATGGGGCGTTTTATTTAAAAGTTTATTATCGTACGAACTTCCAACTTGTTAGGTGTTTTTATTAACATATCCTATTAAGTTCTTATTGACGAATTCGTAAATTTTACGAAGATTTTCCACAATTGGTATAAGTACCGTTCTTATGTACCATGGTGGCCGTCATTATACATCGCAGATGACGACGAATGTTTGTACGAAAGAATTTAAGAAAAAATATATACAATCGTTCGTACGAAGTTTAATAAAACGCCTCCCCGCTGGACACCTGTCAGATCAGATAGGAGTATAGTTTCTCTGCAATATGATCGGTGAAATTACCTTTTCAAAGCAAATAGATATAGATCAAAACCACATATTTCACCCTTTAAGGAAAACCCATCATTAGCATCCATTCTTACTCTGATCCATGTATATCAGGGAAAATAAATATTTGCAGATCTGATGTCCACGTCTCAAAGGGAAGAAATAGTAATGATTGCAATATTATCAGATCGATGGATTTCAATCGATTACACATTCAGAATATTTTCAATTGATGTAAAACTTAACACAAGATGTATACTCGCCTTTAACTTTTAATATTATAAGAAGTTGATATCTAACAAAATCTACACTAACTTTAAATATGATAGTCAGATAAGAAACGTTCCAATCTTACTTCAAAGATAAATTACTTATCTGTTTAGCATTATCGGTTAAGTGAAAGAATTTTATCTTCATCTCATCATATTTAAAAATACAATATTTATTTATAGATTGTAAGAGTTAACTTCAATACACGTGCAGTACGGTTATAGGTAGTATACTTTGTAAAAGGTTTGACAGCAGCCAATAGCGAGCCCAAGTCGCCCGCGGGATTTTCCCTTCACTAACCAAATATATCTAGATCTATATACACTTTACAAACTCTTTACAAACGACACTCGTGGTACATTATCCGTGTAAAGTATGGTAATCTCGTAGCTAAAAAGCGTTCTCTGTTTAGAAATTTGACGACAATCCGCTTTGTCGATAAAACGTTCTTAAACGAATTTACCATCATGCCAAGGTCATGTTGACATGTCTACGATCCAATCAGACACTGGGACCAGATTTTTGTAATTTAGCAAATAGAATAGACAATGCATAAGATTATGAAACTTCCTTGTGCCCTAACTAGACTTGCAGATGCTGCGGAGCACGATAGGCGAGCCACTGACTAGAGCGTCGGTCGTCGGTCTTAAACTAAATAGTCCCCGGCCGCGATTTATCTTTAACCTTTAGCCTGCTAAAGGCGACCGTGATAGAATTTGCAAACAGCTTGGATCCAGGTTAGACCCCGAGTAACTCGGCGTCTAATCAGGATCCAAGCTGTTTGACACTCGACCAATTATTTCTCCAAATATTGGGCGATTCTGCTGAATTTTAAAATCTAGGCAGACGACAGTTTAAGCCGACGACATTTGTTCAGCAGGCTAAGGGTTAAACGTGGCACATTATTTGCATTGCTACTATCTCTGGTTCTGTCAATAGGGCGTAGTGGCGTGGTGGATATGGTGTCTGCCTTGCGTTCAAGAGGTTGAGGGTTCGAGTCCCGAAAAAGGGGGATGGGGGCTTTCTTCTGACCTTCATTTGACACCAAGTACTGGTTCTTACCAGGAAACAGACTCGCAAGTGTTTTTACAAGCCATATGCTTTAGCTTGTAATCGAGCTAAATTAAATAAGTTTAAACTAAGAGCACACTACGTGACAATAAACTGAGGGAATGAGTGAGTGAATCAAGGCACCGCAACACAGATATAAGTTTTATGGCGTCATGGCGACTACATAATATATTTGCAAGTAACAAACTCTCTGGATTCACACCTCATTTACATCGATATGAACAGTATGAAATATGAATACAGCAACTTCATAACTGCTGTAGACACTGGGGTGCAGCAACCTTCTTCCTTTCAGCAAAATCCAGACCGCCCGGTAAGCTCAAGTGGTTGAGCATCTACTTACGGTGCGGTAGGCCGCGGGTTTGATCCCCGAACGGGTCAAACCAAAGACTTTAAACTTGAACGTAATCGCTTTCTCTCCTTGGCGCTCAGGACTTAGGGTTAACATTGTCGGTGTAAGGATAAAGTGACCGGCCGGGGTTCAATCCCTTGCTTTACACCGGGCGTTTAAATGAACAAGAGAGTTATACAGAAAAGTTTTCTGTATCCATTTCCCTCTCTCTGTGACGTCATGCATTAGACCTAGATGGCAGAGAGGTAAATCAAACTAACAATCATCAAACTCCTATCGGTTATCTAGGACGATCGTACCACGGATAACAGTGGCCCTATTTAGTAATATAAGTAAATATATTGTGTGAGACCTGCATGACCCAGTGGTTAGAGATAGTGACTTAAAAGATCTTTACCTCTATTGTAGTGGGTTCGAGTTCCGCTTCAAGGCATACACTCTGCCGTTGCAGATCTAGCTTGCGGAATACCCCCACCCACACATCCACACCCACACACACTCCCCCATGAAAAGCTGTTCAGGTCGTTTTATGACCTGGCATGTAAAGATACATGTTTTATAAGTTTTATATTTAACAGGTTAACCTTTAGCCTGCTAAGGGCGACCGAGATAGAATTTGCAAACAGCTTGGACCAAGATTAGATGCCAATTAACTCGGCGTTTGATCAGGATCAACGCTGTTTGACACTCGACCAATTGTTTCTCCAAATATTGGGCGATTCTGATGAATTTTAAAATCTATGCAGACGACAGTTTTAGCAGACGACATTTTCTCAGCAGGCTAAAGGTTAAAACTATATCAATTGATTTAATCGTTTGAAATTGTTCCTGTATTTATTCAACGAATGAATCTTTTGATTCAATTCAATTTAATTATTATTGGCAATATCGACAAATTCAATGTCTTTCGCCATTTACATATATGTTTAAAATATGGCTAGGACGCATTAAATTCAAAATATTATTAGTATCAGTAAAATAATTATACAAAATATCACATAATATACCACGAACATCGTATGTGTAAATGAGTTCTTGAGAAAGAGTCAGTATTTAAATATTATCAAAGATGTACATAATAGTATATCGTTGTAAAAGTTCTCGTATCTGTTCCATTATTGAAGAGTTTCTTAACGCAAACGAATCTTTCAAAACATAAGCTACGTTAACTACGTTTTTTCGTTTAACAGATTTAACATTTTTCTGTAAATTTTATAAATCTGGCCAAAGGAGTGTTGTTAATTATTTTAATATTATTTCAGAGACATATAAAAAGATATTTTTATTTCGTCTGAACAAGTTTGAGGGCGCAGTGACGTAGTGGATATGATGTCCGCCTTGCGTTCGGGAGGTTGCGGGTGCGAGCCTCGAAGGGGGCCTTTCTCCTGACCTTTATTTGTTGACCCCAATACTGGTTCTAACCAGAAACCGGACTCAAAGTGCGGTTCTACAAGCCATATGCTTTCAACATTATCCAGCTGAAATAAATAAGTTTAAACTAAATTACAAAAACGACATATTTTATCTTGTCTGGTAGTACCAGTATATCTACCAGTTTCCACTGAGAGGCTGTGTGCACTTAACCTGAAACACCTAAGGTGTCTGTGTAAAATGTCGCTGTTTATTAATTGTAGATATTATCCAAATTTAAAATCCGGTTTAAAGCGACAATAACAATCTAGTATAGTCATGTTGATAAGGGGTTAATTAGCTTTGGATGCAATTCGAAAACATTAAACAAATGGTGGCGGGACGTCACTCCATTTATTTTCGCGATATACTCCTCCATCACAGTTTCAAATATATTTATCTAGATATCATCTTATTTTTATTCAAGGTTGTTGTTTTTTTTACAAAACAAAATTCATCTTGAAATATAATTTTTTTTTAAAAGATTATTTGAACAATTTTGTTCATCAAGGTATGAAACGTATTTTCACTTTTTTGTCTTTTCAGTGTAAATATACGTTTACTTATGAACACAAATATAAGTTTACTTATTAACACACCATGACAAAAGAAACATACGAACATTTGTTCAAAATTGAATGCAAATTGTTCGAACTGATACAGGGAATGTGTTTGAAACAAAAAATCTGAACTTTCTGGAACAATATTGACCAGAAAGCTAGTAATACAATGTAACAATCGAGTTTGAATTACAGTTGAAATACTTCAATACCTTATTTAGAAATATACAAATTAGTGACAAGGATACGTGTATATACATATATGTTTAACAAGCTCAAGGAGTTATATATATGAAATGATAGCAACAGTATTAAAGTAATGAAAAGTTATGGCCCCGTGTTTATAAAGCAGTTTCCAGTCTCAGTTAAGCTTATCGCTTATATCTATCTATCTATCAGAATTGAGTATTTTAAAGTGAACTTTGCTAACACAGTCTCCCTTGAATGTATATTTTGTAATCATACTCACCGGACGTTTGTGTTTGTGTAATCATAATCACCGGACGTTTGTTAAACGTAATTACCGAATAGACTAATAACTGGCTATCTGCCAATATAACTAAGATAAGATAAGATAAGATAATCTTTATTTCATGCAAGTTACAATAAAGGGTACAATACTAGCCTATAGCTGTTTTCTTTAGCCGAAGTGACACAGTTCATCAAACAAAATGTCATATTGCTATACAAGGAGCACGTGCACTCAACAGTTTCTTAAAAAATAAGTAATGATACTTTAAGACAACTTCTCACACGTTTTCGTATTTCGGCTCATAGAAAAGCTATTGAAACAGATAGATAAAATAATGTAGATTGGAATAATAGGATTTGTATTTATTGTAACAATAACACAGTGGAATCGGAGTTTCACTTTCTTCTAGTATGTTCTAGGTATGATATTTAAGACTACAATATATAGGAAATACCGCCTGGCCAAGTTTTTATAAGAAATTGATAAATTAATCCTTACCCATAGACATGCAGATTAATATTTTTAATAAATCTTTAAACCGATATAACTATATGGATCCGAAATTGAAGGGTTTGGTAACATTGAAATAACCGAGAGCGTACAACTATTTTTTTTTAAAAACATATACTAAATATAACAAGTTCAACGCCAAATTGTATAGTATATGAATTGAGGCGTTTTCCCACAATTAACTGATACCAAAGAAGAATCATGACAGAAGTATTATAAAATTTTCACTAAATGTCTATACTTTCATTAACTTTTAAAATGCCCAGCATTTTTGATACAGGGTAGAACACTGACCAGACAGATATATTACAGACGACCAAATATCATTGTTTTTCAGGACCTCATGACCAAAACCAACTAGATGGAAAGGTAGAAATTATACAAATTCATTAAAATTATACTAGATAAATAAAAAAATATATTTCTGCATCCCAAACTGTGATAATTCAACTGCTGACTTAAAAAAATTTTAGCGTTAAGAGCTAAAACAACAACAAGGACATAAACAATAATAACTTGAAAGAGTACATTTTTATTTCAAGATATTTGTATATAACCGTATCAATATGTTTGTAATCATTTTTTCAATAAATTGGATAGATCTATAACTTGTTATGTTATATCCGATGTATATTATTCCTAACCCTTTGTTGATGTACTGTTTTATTTTCATATACATAAAAAATATATATATATATAAGAAAACAATAACCTCAGAAAAACTAAATTACTAAAATAAAGTGTATGGATATACCCTTGCACCAATATTTAATAATTTAGTAATTATTTGTGTTGAAGGAGTTTTGACATAGAAATAACAGAGACTGTTTCTACTAACTTTATGAACGACCTCCTCTGAATCCAGAATTCTATATATCTTGTGTTTTCGTGTTAGAAACACATCAA
>JAULCC010027781.1:0-24607 GCA_032358795.1 Nuttallia obscurata | reverse complement strand
CCAGTCCTGTAGTACGCTGTAAAATTTCTACTGAACGCCGTTATTCTTCCTCTTTTGTAATGCCGACTGCATTCTTTATACCTGGAATGTCTGATCTGCCTACACTGACCCCATTCTGTATCAGAAGTTCTCTAGCTCCTGGTTGTGTTGCCTCTATATTGACCAATACAGTGATACACAGACAGGTACTTTGCATAATTCTGATGGTCATATGCGACGAACAACGGACACATCTTTTGGTTGCACAGTATTTAGAAATTGTTTGCTCTCATATAACTGAGAATGGGCCATACGTCTGACAACGTCCTTTAATTCAATGTACTTTTGATAAAGCTGCACAAAGTCCCCATCCTCAAAGAGCTTGATAAGATTTCATGACAAGGATTTTCAGTCAGGTTTTTAACACCGCTAAGCCCTATTTAACATTTTTGCTGCTCGTCATCGAGCACATGCGATTTGAACTCTGCAAACAGAAGTCTTTCCACGGCTTCCAAAGTCAGCTTATGCACGTGCATAGCTCTGTTATAATGCATTCCGGACAATACTTATTCAACAGAAGCACTAGCACAAACACATAACTCGATTACGACTTCAGCGAACCTACTTACTTGTAGACGTGTTTCAAGCGCTCCCAGATATAACGATAAGGTGTGAGCCGCCCCAAGTGAATAATTGTATCTTTATACTGTTCAGGATATTGTCAGGCAAAAGCGTAAGCCTTTCTAGCTACCGCTAAATCAAATGTCACACATGCGTTCTTCTGACCAGCAGCTTCAGAAATCTTTTGTGAGTCTTAAAGCACTTTCTATACTGTAGCATTTTAGGTAATAGGAGAATGTATAGGTGTCATGCACTCTACAGCGAATTGCCTGTGATGTAATGTGTGTGTAGGTAACAAAAATCAACCAGCCCAACTGGGAACCAACTGTTGTCCTCCAATAAAGAATTTTTGCACAAGAACCACACAAAATCTGAAGAAGGACCTCATTCTGAAAAGCTTCCTTCAGCAACCTTTTTCACTACATTTCTATAGCATCCGTTTCATAGTGAACATACGTTCAAAAGTGCTTTACATGTCTCTTCCCTATTTTACATTTTTTGCCCGATCATCAGATTTTAAGTCGGCCGTTAACACTTTGCGCAAATTGCAGCCATGGCATATAGGATTTCACCTTCCCAGGTACCCATTTATACACCGGGATGGAGTGAGGAAAGTGTGGGATTAATTTTCTGCCCAGAAAAATTCCGACGGCCCGGGCTAGTGTCTACTATGTCTGAAACAAGGCTTTTATGTGGTAGAAACAGAATTTTTTTTTCTGTTTGAATGTAAAGCTTATGAAATATTTAGACAAAATATACGACAAGGACATTTGAGTTCAGATAGATAATACATACATGTTTAACCGATTTATTTCAAATACAGTTCAACGTATTATTGTAAAAGTAGCTATATGTATTCTTTGAGCATTCGAATAAAGTAGATACATGTAGATGAATTTTTATTTCGATTTGTAAAAAGCATTGCTATTATAGTAACATTTGTACCTGCCACTCTTAAAAATTATATAAACGATATTTTGAATGTATGATGGGCCGGAAGACTTGGCATAGGTAGGTATATCATATGATGGTACATGTTTCAAGTATTTTTGATATTTCATTCTTTCATATGCAAGCATTGATATTGTAGTATCCGCTATGCACTCGTGTACAACGACCTCTGACCTCAGACAAATAGAGGAGGAATTACGATGAACACAGTGATGTCATAACAGTTTTATCAGATAGAAAGCTGTACCTTTTCTTACTTGCATGTTTAAGTACTAATGTTGTTTTTTTTATGCGGACTTTGGTCCTAGAGTTCGAGATGCTACAGCATTATGTCAGCCATTTTTAAAGCTGAGCAATGCGTTGTGAGTTGTTTACCACAGAGATAACCTAGTTGAAGGCCGATCTACCGTAGTTATGCCAAAAAGAAAAGCGCAAGATCTGTATTGTCCCTTGGTATATACATTATTTTTGGGTTTTGCTTGGAAATTTCTTTGATCTAGCAAGTTTGGAATATTTTCAAACAGTCTCATGTGGCTTTTCGTATGAAACGCACAGTCGAATTTTTTCACGCGCGTTTCCAGGCATTTCCAACCTTCAACCAGTATTTGGTTTGGCCTATCACTTGACTGTCCTGTCAGAAATTGACTGTTTCAGCTAGTTTTCGACGGAATGAATCACGTGACATTTTTTTCTTGTCAGTTTCCTACCACTTATGACGGGGAGGCTGAGCACGAGTATATAAAGAGCGAGATTTCCAGGCTATTGGAGAGTAACACTGAGAGAGTCGAGAAGCGTAGATCTATGCTAGAGCGTTCATAAATTATAAATGGTGCGCATTTCAAGATTTTCGATCGAGATAAAGAGTATAAATAAACTTTTATAATTTTAATTGAACACTATTCCGCATTTAACAAATTTACTGACTGGCTCCAAAATTAAATACCTTATTAAGGAATTCGAAGCTATTTAAACGGTTTGGAGCCTATTTATAGAAACTTCGATCTCTGACGTTGTGGTGTAGCTCACAAAATAAATCTATTATAAATCCCAGCTATAAACAAATTGATTAGAGCTAGATTCAGTAACAAATTCGCTTTCAGTTGCTACTACAAGCTAGATCTAAAAAGTTCGTCGTGTGCATATCATTTAAGTCTATATATTATAAGGTTTATAAGACATTGTGTATTTTATGCTGTTATTAGAAATATTCGTGGAATTTATATTAACCACCATAGCATTATACTGACTTTCACCATGGTTTGATTATTTTATCCCCTCTTGTTAACCAACGTCCATAACGGGACGTAACATTTATGGCGGACAACGGCGGGATTTGGTAAAATAGTTTAACCAGATCCAGTGATACGAACATATCCTTCGAAGTCTCTAAGTATTTAAAGTAATATTTACGCTACCAACAGTAACATGCAGAGCCCAAGACCAAATAACAGTGAAGGGGTAATTTTCTTCAAACCGGCGACCGGTTCGCCGCGTCAGACACAAAGTCAACCATTCAGCACTGGTCCTTCGACAATGGGAAGGTCCAACGAAACATGAGATCAACCAACACGTATGAGAACCGATCTCACCAGAGATCACAGTTCAAAGGCAAAGTCCAAGATCTAGTCCTATACAAATATATTTAAATATATACGGCAAACATGAGCAGTTTGAGCACATGGTAAGGGGTCAGACGAGTTCACAGCGTAATTCACCTGACAAACAGAATCAGGCGACGGGTAACATACAACACAGACGTAGCCAGCATTCTATCAAATATAACAGATGAGCTGTCAACTTAACTCCATTAAATCCACCCAAAAGAATGTACACAGAAACAAAGCACACACCATGATCAACATGTTGTTGATATGACGTCACCCAGATCATTCCATCATAGTGACGTAGACACATTCCAGACAGTGGATAATTACCGTATTTACCCTAATAAAAGTACCAGGATTGAATGCCTGGATATTTCTCAGAGTAGGGATACACAAATTTCTGGAAGAGCACAGCAACCTCTGCCCTTACAGGCACCAACTAGGGTTCAATTTAACCAGGAAAAACAAAAACACCCATACACAGACCAAGGCAATTACAGATCTATTCCACATGGAAACCAATTGGTAGGTGCAGGAGGCCAGATGGAGTCAGCATTGTTGGATCCAGATCGAAATACACGAAACAACAACAGTGAAGACTCAGATCAAACAGGGCATGCCAGATATAAGCCAGAGAGAATAGCACTAGAAACCCAAATGTACAATGGATGGGCTTCGGTTCCGTATAGCTTTAGACCCAAACGGATAAATGACTTGGGGGCATCAAGATAAGTCCATTTACAGGTGAGGAGGAGTGGCACGTTTGGTACGCAAGGTTCGAGACCGTTACACAAAGGTTTGGGCCGACAGAGAAGGAAAAGCTTGATCATCTGTTACTTAGGATAGAGGGTAAGGCAGCAGCGTTTGTTTTCACCCAGTTGCCCGCAAAGTTTTCTGTCTAATTACAGACAGGTTGCGCAAGAGCTTGATTGTAGAAACAAGGTGATTGAAACACCTAGATAATTCGCTGCCAAGTTCAGCCGAAGGACCCAGAGGGAAACCGCGGAACAGTATGCCGCCGACTCAAAAGTCCTATACGACAAAGCCCAATGATACAAGGACCGACACACTCGTGGGGAAGACCTAGTGAGGAGATTCTTGGATGGTCTAAGGGACGATGAGGTGAGGTTTGATGTGGAATATCAGAAAGAACCAGCAACAATAGACGAGGCATGTTGTCAATCTGTTGCAGACTCGTGGAAGAAGAGACATACTTGACAGACGTATACGAGAGAACACAAGGCACTAAGGGCATACGGCAAGAACAAGTGGCAACAAGAGACACACAATAAACAATAGGCCAGCCCCGTCAGCAATGACAGTAGAAATGAACACACACAGACAAAAGAACAGAAGGGTTTGGAAGAAATCCTTGGGAAGATATTAAAGAGGCTAGACAAGATTGAGCGAAGACGCCCAATAGGCACGGAGAAGCCAACAAATAAATGGGAAAAGGCAATAGAATGCTTTAACTGCAAGAAGGTGGGTCACTATGACGTGACTGTCCGGATAGACAACGCAGGTGGCAGAAGCCTCCGGGAGCACAGTTTGAAAAATAAAAGGACATCAGTGGCAAAGGTGGTAATTTACACTACAGAGGACCAGCTCTTGCGGCCAAAGAGAGGTCAAACTAAGCACAAACAAAGGCCAAACATGTAGGACAAATAGAGAACGATTACACATTGACGTTGAAAGGGTTGATGGCAATGCAGATAAACTACCGAAGAAGGAGCTGGGTGATGGGATATACATTAGAGGAGCTGTAGAGAGCATACCGGTGGTATTCACCGCAGACACAGGGGCGTCTCGGACAGTGATTTCCACAAGAGTATACAATAAGATACTTGAAAATAGAAGTTCATTCCTACGAAAGTCTGTTTGCTTAAGGGGAGCCGGCGGGTTACCGATTAAGGAGAAGGGAGAGGCAGAGTTCACGCTGGGACTGGTTTCAATCTTAGAGGTCGTTAAGGAGGCTATAGTAGCCGAGATAAAAGATGACGTCCTGCTTGGGTACGATGTCTTCGGCGGGAACGGAAATGGGGCCGCGGATATTCTTCTTAGTAGGAACAAGATAATTTTCGACGGGGTCGATGTACCGTGCTTCCAGATAGGCAAGGGAGAGAAGACTAGAAAGGAAGTAATGACTGACGATTTCAACATCCCTGCACTAAGTGAGACGGTAGTAGATGTGTACGTTGACCGGAGTGAGGAAGACGATGAGGGTCACCGAGCAGAATATCTGCTAGAGCCAAAGGACAACTTCACAGAGGCATAACCCTTATTAATGGCAACAACCCTTGTAAACATCAATGCAGCTCCCACATGGAAAGTAAAACTGCTTACTCATTCTCTTCAAATATACAACTAAAACAGGATATGGAGGTTGTGAAGGCAGAAAGGATAGAAAGGGAAGTGAGTGTTGTCACAAAAGAAGAGAGTAAAGATGATGATATGCAAAATATCCGTAGAGTGGAGACGGTTCCAAATGAAACGGGGATTAAAGGAAACCAGCTTGAATTAGGCAAGGAAACCGATGTACCAGCACTTCTACAAACCTTATTTGAGAGGTCTACAGAAGGGAAAGGAAGCATGGAGAAAAGGGTAACAGCCGGATTGCTGATAAAGTACAAAGGACACCTTCTCTAAGGACGAATGGGACATTGACCTAACCAATCTAGCAGAGCACCCAATTAACACTGGAGATGCCAATCCCATAAAGCAGAGGCAAAGAAGAGTTCCTATAGCACACGCCGAGGAAGAGAAATTGGCAATTGAGGATTTAATGAAGAAGGTGGCATCCAGAAGAGTACCTCATCCTGGGCGAGTCCAATAGTGTTGGAAAAGAGAAAAACCGGTGCTATCCGGCCTTGCATAGACTATAGAAAAGTAAACTGCCTGATAAAATAAGACGGATTTCCTCTGCCACGTATACAAGATTGTCTAGATGCAGTCGCTATGTCTACATTATTTAGCAGCTTCGACCTTACCAGTGGTTACTTTCAGATTCCACTGAAGAAGGAAGATATACCAAAAAGAGGATTTTGCTGCAAATACAGTCTCTTCGAGATGACAAGAATGCCAGTTGGTTTAAACAATTCAGCTAGCACCTTCCAGCGGACAATGGAGCTTGCACGCCAAGGATTGCAATGGGTAACATGTTTAGTATATATAGATGACATTATAGTTCTTGGCTCCGATCTCGAACAGCATATCAAATGATGTGAATGAAGTTCTGGCGCGTATTAAGAATGCTGGTCTCAAGCTAAAACCTGAAAAGTGTAACATGCTCCAGACTGAAGTGGTTTTCTTGGGACAGTATCGAGCCAAGGTCTACAACCAGACCATAGTAATGTAGCAAATATCTTACAGTGGCCAATCCCTCAAAATGCTAAGCAAGTCATGCGATTCGTAGCAACCGGGTCCAACTACAGGCGATTCGTTAGGGATTTTGCAAAGATAGCAAACCTCTCACAGAGCTCACCAAAAAGAGCAAAGAGTTTGTATGGGATGTGAAAAGTGAACAAGCTTTCATCCAGATCAAACAAGCCCTGGTGAGTCCGGACATGGGGTATCCCAGAAATGAAGCAGGTCATTTTTCTGCTAGATGTAGATGCTTCGGGGTATGGAATAGGTGGCGTGCTGTCCCAAATGCAGGAAGGTAGGGAGCGTGTCATAGCTTTGTCAGCCGAGCACTAAGCAAGGCAAAAAATAAATATTGTTTTACAGAAAAGGAACTGTTAGCTGTAATTTACTTTGTACAGTATTTTATGCAGTACCTCCTCGTTCGGAAATTCAAAGTGCGAACAGACCATCAAGCCTTGGTATGGCTGTTTAGCCTGAAGGAACCAAGCGGAAATATTGCAAGATGGATCGAGATACTGGCCCCATATTATTTCGAGATAGAATACAAGTCTGGCAAAAAGGTAGGGCATCGTGACGCTTTATCACGCTGCAATACTCCAAAAAATTGTTTTTGTCATAAGGTTGACATGAATGAGCCGGTAAAATGTGGGCCATGCAAAAAGTGCCAAAGTAGAGCAGAACTAATGATGTTAGAGTGGGGAAAATCGATGTTTGATTTTGGAAACAAAGAAAATGCTGTTAGAGACAATGTCAAAACAACAGAGACACTCCTAAGGTATGTTGACCAGGTACCGAAACCAGGTTGTTCTAAATATTCTGCCGAGAGCACAAGCCCTTAGCACCAAATCAGCTGGTTAGGGTTGGGTGACTTTGTTAAAATGGCATTTCATCAGAAGCAGGATCCAGATTTAGGATTTGTCATCCAAGCCCTGGAAGCGGGTCACAAACCGAAAAGTGAAGAGCTGTCAACCTAGAGTCCAGCGATGCGACACTACTTGATGCTTTGCGACTTACTTAGGTTAGATCATGGCGTCATTTACAAGGTTAGAGAAGGCGCATATGACATGCAGTCTACACATCAACATATCTCTCTATGTGAAAGAATGTGATGTGTGTGCCGCAGATAAGAAGCCAATCAAATTACCTAGAGCTCCGATGGGTAAGGTTAGCGAAGGTGGAGCGTGGGACGTTTTAGCTGAGGATAACACAGGCCCTTTCCCAGTGACTAGCATAGGCAATCGGTATATACTAGTCCTTACTGATCACTTCACCAAATATGTTGAAGTGATAGCAGTACCAAACCAAACAGCAGACGATTGCGCACGGAGAATCATGAATGACTTTGTGGCCAGATGGGGAACGCCCCTTACTATTCACAGTGACAGAGGAACGACATTTGATAGTAACTTGTTTAGTGAGCTCTGCAAAGCTCTACAAGTTAAGACAACGAGAACCAGTGCTCGACACCCGCAAGGTAACGGTCAGGCTGAAAGGTTCAACAGAACGTTGTTAAAAATGATAAGGGTCAACCTTGCCAGCGAACAAGAAGAATGGGACCTACACTTAGGCATACTGGCAGGGGCATATAGATCGACTCCAAGTGAAGCAACCAGACTTACACCAAATTTGATGGTGATCGGTAGAGAAATTCGCCTCCCTGCATATTTGATTTTTAGTCACGAAAGTGCACGACCAGAAACAGCCATAGTATATTCATGTAGTTATGTCAAGACATTAAAAGATAAGATGTATCAGGCACATGAGGTAGCCAGGAAGCACCTGTCTGGTAACGCAAAGATAAGTAAAGAGGTCTATGATATGCGAGTGTCTTTTCACAGGTACCAGGCTAGAGATATTGTATGGTGTCTTTATGAAACCAGAAGAGTAGGTGTGATGCCAAAACTGGAGAAAACCTATGACGGCCCATACCTCATCAAAGAAAAAAGGTCCAAAGTAAATGTCGTCCTGCAATTATCCAAAGATGGAAAGGAAAAGCTTGTCCATCATAACAAACTTAAACCGTATGAAGGACGGAATCCGCCGCTATGGGCATCGAGAGTTTCTAAGAAGCTGCGTTCAGAACAAATCGTGGAAACCTGTTAGAGAAGTGTGACATGATAGACATTTAATGCTGATGCCAAATGCTTATTTCCAAATTGTGACATTTTCTTCGGTAATAATAAATACTATGCAAAAAAAGAAACTTTACATGGGATACTGATGTGTATAGTTATGTTTATACGTATGATTTTGAAAATGTTTCGGTGTAATTGGAATTGTTAAACAATTATCTGTGACTTTCTGGTAACAGTTTTTGAAAAAATATCAAACACGCATACTTTAATTAGCTATCAAAGTGCAAAAGGGGTCGAATTTGAAAATCAAGAAAATTTAAAGTGATTCTTCAGGTGTGTTTATGACGCTTTACCGGCCTCGTTGGTATGCCAATCTGCATTTATTCATGTTAATAGCGTGCGTGACCGCCCTTCTGATGCAGGTAAATATTCGTCTCCACATGGAGTTTGTGTAGCCTCGGATGACGTCATTAGGGATGCCCCACCATTCTTGTAAAAAAGCCCGTTTTAGTTCGTTTACGTTGTTTATTTGGTGTTTACTCCTAACCTCTTCCCCGATATGCTTTATTGGGTTTAGATCAAGGGACACGGTAGGCTTTGGCAAGAAGTTAATGTTATTTTGGGCCAGAAACGTGCAGTAAAGATCTGTCCGTTATAGGGCCTTCGGGCACGTATAGGGGCGTGACTCTGCCTAATACGGTTTCTAATTGTCTAGGCAGTGATCCCATGTCCACGTGCAAGTACCATCGCAGGGACACAAACGGTTACGTAGTTGCGTCAACGTAAAACGCGATCGTCTCTACGTGACATTACGCGAGGCCTACGTGATCTCGGACGATGCAGGACGGAGTCAGTGGCCACGTTATGTGTTGTCAAGTTATGGATAGCCTGCCTGGTGCACCCAAAATGCAAGAAAACAGCATTTACTGACGCGCCAGCTCTTAACATGCCGTTTGCCTGATTTCTTTGATTTTCAGAAAGACGTGGCATCTCAGTATTAATTCCGAATTCCAAACAATTTTGTTTTTTCTTATTTGTGATAAAGTCTGCTTGTGACTGCTAAAAAGTGCACTTGAAATGACCCTGCTATAGGTCAACACGTTGCAGATAGTGAAAACCGGAAAATGAAAGCGTGCAAGTCATGCGCAATACAACTCAGCGAGAGTGTCGCGCTGTGTAATCTTTTATCGATGGGCCCTTTATTAAGGATATGATAATGGTAGTAAAAGACAGTAAAACCCCGCTTAATTTACTTTTTTTGTATGTAAAGTTTCTTTTTTTGTTAAGTATATGTATGAATTTTTATTAAGAAATGAATTTGTGTTAACAGTATGACATGTGTATGAACATTTGAACATGTTAAATATAGATGATCATTACCATTGTTTTTTATGCTAAATTAAGTAAAAAGGTTAGAACATTGTGAACTAGGTGTCTACCTATGGGTTCTTCGATAGAAAAGACACTATAATTTCTTATTGTAAACACATGGTGAACTGCTCACGAAACTGACTTTTAATGGAACTGAATGAACATAGAGCTCTAAAAATGTCTAAACAACGTCAGTGGTCAAAGGAAAACATGGAAGTAGGATAGGACGAAAACTTTGAATTTCTTTCCGGTTATGTGTACCAGGCTTCCAGTACAGTGACTGACGTCAGAAACCGGGGACGTGCCTACAAATGCAAGAGGTGCAGCGATGTACTTCGGAAGGGGAGGATGATTGGCCATGTCCTTAAATACCATGTGCCTATGGACAGAGTACCCTACTCATGCTCGCTATGCCGCTTTGGGTTTCAGGACCGGCAGGCTTTGTTGGATCATATCCACAAATATCGACGGCATGTGGACGCTGAGGCTAAACTCACCACGTGCCCTAACTACACAGAAATCCTCAACATGGCAGTAGACCCTTATTTGGTCGGTGACCATGACATGGTCATGCTGAGCAGGGAAGAGTCTCAGCAGTAGTGGCAGTTCAGACGCCAACATTTGGTCAGCGAGAAGGACCCATTCCAAGAGGACCACGAAAACAATGGATAGGGAACCATAGTCCGTAATGGCAGAACATTTCCGGCATGGTCATTTGAGGAAAGCGCAATACAAGGAAAGGCACCTGCCTATGTACCGACTCCAGTTAGGCAGAAGAGCCAGGGCCTCAACAGTTCCATTAGTATTTTGTTCAGCTGGTTCCACCACCTGACCCTCTTTCAACCAGCACAGTCAGTGGTTGTCTAAGACAAGAGACACCTGAGAGACAACAGGGGTTCCAGCCAGCCTATACAGCACTGTCATGTAAAACTATGCCAGGATTGCCCAACATGAACATTGCAACAGCCATTTCAGGCCCGCTGAACACACCATTGATAACAGTCCCCTCCCCAGTCAACATGCAGACCCCCTGCAGAGACGAAAACATTCTACTGTCATTTCTTGATCGGGACACCTCTGATCCATTGTTTAAAGAGACTTGTTGCAGGGAGGAGACGCCATTAAACGGACCGGAGAAACCATGTCCTAAGAAAGCGAGAATGGATATTAAAAAATAACACCGACAACGGGGAGAATAATGTCAACAATGGTGCCACTAACGACAGCAATGTAAGCCACGGTCTAGAGGGCATTGCCAGAGCCATTTATGGTGTAATGCAAAAGTTCGTTGAGGCATTGGATGCCAACACGAGAGCCATCCGATGTCAAGACAAGACTCTGGAGAAGGTCGTAACAGAACTCAGGAGGATTGAGCGGAAGCTGTCAGATGGAGAGGGCCATTAATCAACCCTGAGACACCAAGGACAAGCCCGCTGTACGCCCAGAAGCAATCCATCAGAAGCCAGTCGTCAAGAGTGTCATCAGGAGGGCTTGAGCACTTCGGAAGTAGTTTCCCGACATAAGTTTTTTAAGTGTGGACACTTTAAGAGTCTAGCAGTCTACAGTGTCACTAGCAAACTTTACGCAAGGAAATGAACTCTCATGTAGGACATAAAAATGAATACAACAACATTGAGGAAAGTCCATGTCTTTTATTGACAAATGGTATCAGTGCATACATTTTAGGTACAAACTATCAATTTCATTATAGTGATTCGATATGAGAAAGTTTCAGTAATAACATTATATTCAGTACACTCCGAAATAGCTTTGATTAATACAATGTGGAAGGTAATGTCTATTTCCAAATGATATGTGTTTAGTTATTTCCATATGTGATAATCAGTGTTGGATTTTAGCATAAGATAGTATTTTAATTGACACATTTACTCATGAGAAGTGAAACATGAAGTTAAGACGGTTTTGTGAAATCACAAAATACAAGGTTACGAAAGCCAATAGAAACTGGTGAACCAAGAACTGTGTTGAAAAATGTGCAGTTGACTATAGAAACGTTCGTGTGTTATATTCAGTGATGGACACTGTTTAGAATGTTACACTCTGATATCGTGATAGAACAGCTTCAGTGATTTAGTATACATTTCTGTGATGCCACCTTTCAACAATGATGTTAGGTTTAGCATAAGACCATGCTTAATGATCATTCCTGAATAACAATGTGCCAGTTTTATAATTATGTTGTTAATCAGAGTTGTTTAATTGAAGGTAACACCTGAATAGATGCATTTACTATTTACGTTAAAGGTTGTTACTGTAGTTTTAAAGTTAAACGTTAAAGGTTATGTACAAGCATAAGAATTATTTTAAATTGTGCCAAATATTTTGTATATAGTTGGTAAAAGATACAGCTAGATAGTCAATGTTACAACCCTAAGTATTGTTCAGTAGTTTGTTAAAATTGTAGGCAGCAGGAGCTTTGCCTATCAAAGAGAGGGGTAAAGTAGTATCCGCTATGCACTCGTGTACAACGACCTCTGACCTCCGACAAATAGAGGAGGAATTACGATGTACACAGTGATGTCATTCCAGTTTTATCAGATAGAAAGCTGTACCTTTTCTTACTTGGCTCGGCACATGCATGTTTAAGTACTAATGTTATTTTTTATGCGGTTATACACGCGAACTTGGTCCTAGAGTTCGAGATGCTACAGCATTACGTCAGCCATTTTTAAAGCTGCAGCGATGCATTGTGGGTTGTTTACCATAGAGATAACCTATTTGAAAGCCGATCTACCGTAGCTATGCCATAACGAAAAGCGCAAGATCTGTATTTTCCCCTGGTATATACCTTATTTTGTGTTTTGCTTGCAAATTTCTTTGATCTAGGAAGTTTGGAATATTTTCAAACAGTCTCATGTGGCCTTTCGTATGAAACGCACTTATAAATTATTAATGATGCGCATTTCAAGATTTTCGATCGAGATAAAGAGTATAAATAAACTTTTATAATTTTAATTGAACACTATTCCGCATTTAACAAATTTACTGGCTGGCTCCAGATTTAAATACTTTATTAAGGAATGCAAGGCTATTTAAACGGTTTGGAGCCTATTTATAGAAACTTCGTTCTCTGACGTTGTGCTGTAGCTCACAAACTAACACTATCATAAATCTCAACTATACAAATTGATTATATCTAGATTCAGTAATTAATTCGCTTTCAGTTGCTACTACAAGCTTGATCTAAAAAGTTCGCCGTGTGTATATCATTTAAGTCTATAAATATATTATAAGGTTTATAAGACATTGTGAATGTTATGTTGTTATAAGAAATATTCGTGGAATTAATAATAACCACCAAAGCATTATACTGACTTTCGCCTTGTTTTGTTTATTTTATCCCCTCTTGTTAACCAAGGTCCATAACGGGACGTAACAGTATCTTGTTTCTCCTTGAAAAGATCTCTGATCACCTTTGCTAATGTATCTTTATTTGCGCGGCACTGATATATTTTCTTCTTATTATCGGTAACAAATAGCGTCATGTGGAACAGTTTTAGACCTTCATAACTGTTTGGATGTTTCTCGAACTCTTGGTTTTTCTCAGGGTTAGCATCTGCTTCAATAAATGTGTTATGGAACATGATAACGGTTTTCCTGTGTGGTCCCGTCACTGTAAAGAAAAAGGTAGATTTTAATTGTGTTGAACAAGAAAAATAAATTGTTATAACATAAAACGCATACGTCTGCAAACGTGATAACTTTTAATGCTATATGTTTACGAAATGTATTTGAATATACGTGGTATATTTGTAACATGCTCGTATTCAATTAAAAGGTCGCTGGTTTGACCCCAGTAATATATTATAATCAGTGATAAATGAATTTTGTCATTCAGACCTATGACAACTTATCTCCCACCGCTGTGTTAAGTGATACGTTGTCAGTTGCTGGTGAAAATACTGGTTACCCAGGAACACGATTAGATTAATTTTCTGTGGTGACACGAACGAAATTTCATTTAAAAAATACACACACATACACACACACACACACAGAAAGAGGTTAGTTCTTAATGTGAACTGATAACAGCCTCTTTCTTAATATATGGTTTATTTTCAGTTTTGTTTAATACGGCAGCATCTGTTTAAAGCCAACTGCATCAAGTACCATTGTTATTATAAACCCGATTAATTGATATATTAGAAACTTCTATTGATACAGATTGATTGAAGGCGCTCACCTGAAGATGGGCTGGCCATTTTTTAATAAACAACAGGGAAGAGATTCCCCATATAAATATTTTAAGTGCTAATGTTTTATCTCTAGCATTTATGGTTTCATGGGAGAAGATCATGAAGTTACCTAAAGAACACTTATGTCAAATTACTTTCAAATCTGGCCACTTATTTTGGAGAAGATAATTTTTCACTATATACATATAAGGAAACCTGACACCGCCCCGTGTCGGTCATATTTTTTAACTCATCAAAATAATTTGAATAGACTTTGTAGAGGGTCAACCAAGGAACATTTATATCAAATTGTTTTCAAATCTGTCCATTAGTTTTTTAGAATAAGATTATTTCAATGTTCATTGTATACATATAAGGAAAACTGACTCCGCCCCCTGAACGCAATGTTTTTTTTTAATTATCAAAATAGTTTGAACAATATTTGTAGAGTTATAGCTGAAGAACATGTATATTAAACTCGTTTTAAATCTTTTCATTAGTTTTGGAGAAGATTATTTAGGGTTTCACTATATACATATAAGGAAAACTGACTCCGCCCCCTGTCGGCCATGTTTTATTACTGAATAAAATAATTTGAAAAATCTTTGTAGAAGATCACCCAAGGAATATTTATGCAAAATTGGTTTTCAAATCTTGCGACTAGTTTTGGAGAAGATGATCTATGGCAACCAGAATCCTGCATGGAAACCAATTCTTTGAACACATTTGAAAGGGGACCACCTAAGTAACATTCCCTTCAAGTTTTATTGAAATTGGCTGAGCCGTTTGAAGTAAATATTGACGGACGAACAGACGACGGACGATGGACAAAGGCCGGTCACAATAGCTCACCATGAGTCTCTGGCTCAGGTAAGCTATAAAATAAATAACAACAAAACAACAAACAAAGTTACATGGCAGATTTTTGCATGCATCCCGTACATCTTCTTTTATTCTGGTCTTAAAAATAGAAAGAACTATCACGGGCACTTGATCTGTCAGATCCTCCCAATTGTTATATAACCTCGTGCTGTCTAGTCCGACATACTGGTCCTGAAGCCATTGAATCAGATCCGTGTGTATTTTGTCAGTAGTTTCACTTTTTTGGTTGCTGTAAACTTGTACTGTAATTGATAAAAAAGAACCTGCATTGTGAATGTAGAGGTGTAGTATAGGACTTCGGAATGGTAGTTTTCTAGATGTTTTGAAGGAAGTACGGAGCTATTGTTACTGTTGAACTTAACCATTATCCTATCGTCTGGAATTCCAGAGAACACTTTGCGGGAACTCATATCTATATTTTTATGTAAGATACTAATCGTGACCTGGTTTTTCTTGAATTTTGTGTCACTTCCATTGTGATTTAAGTACTGCATAAGTAACGCGTAGTTATCAAAGTATCGTTTATCTTACTTGGGTTGATCGATGTTAGTCCCCATTATGTTGCTGAAACACACTGCTCCATTAAATGATGTTTCACTACTATGTTTTACTTTACACTCGTATTAAAATGAAAAGGTATGATTTTGTAAAAACACACACACACAAAACAGCTTCAAATGTTATTTTAGAGTAAATTTAAGAGATAGGAAATATATAGTAAACAAATTGGTAGAATGTACAAAAACTGTTGACATATTATTTTGCCTCTTTAATGGTTTCAGTTCATGTTTAGAATGGCATGAAGATAAACACATATTAGGACTATTTTGGCAAATACTTGTAAATATGTCTGTATATAATTATTAGGCATACGGGTGGTTATAATTACAAATCATTCTTAAGTTTTTTCCTGCAACATTTATATCTATGCTTCATGTAATGAATGATACCAAAAATAAAATAATATTGTATTGCGTACATTCCCTTCATTAAATTAATTGGAGATTACACGAAAGCATATATAAAGGCAAGCACTGATTTTCGATTATGCTGAATCAGACATCGCTGTAAAACTACAAAACATAACATGGTATAATCTTCTTTTCTATAAATATATATATATGTTTTAGATATGCCGTATTTGGCCATTTACGGTAAAACGTCTGACATCAAAACATCTTTAAACGGGATTAAGTATGTGACTAACTTATATTATATAGTATCATTAATTGTGATTAGAAATGATGAATAAAGAGATGCAAGCCAAAAAGCACAATAACTAAAGACAATGCATAATAATAACCTGTGAAGTATTATCAAAGTATTAATAATAGTTTTGAAACTATGTGTACCTCAAAATATCACAATTATATTGCGTTATAATGTTTAATCAACTAAGAACCATGTTTTTGCCTGTACTTGACAAATTAGGTACTAACACACAACAGGCAGAAATGTTCTTGACGTCAAATATACATTTGAATAACATGTAAAACTAAATCAATGTAGGCTTATATATGATCACTTTATATTAATTGATTGGAAATACGACTTACAGTTTTATCTGAAATCATATTGATACGAGTCCAAATAAAAAGTGCGCTTTATAATGATTTGTATAACAAACAACTTAACGTGATTTTCATGTAATATCCTCCAACGGTGTAAGCGTTTGTTTACACTCCATTTTTATATGATTAGGTATGATTACGTTAACACCTTTTTAGACTAGTGATAAACACATAAATGCCATACACAGATGTCATCAAGTCAAAAAGCCTCGGGATATACATGTACAACCACATTTACATGATGATTTGATAATAAAAAAGAACATAACAGCATGAATGTAGGATAATATGAACTAAACCAGTCACTGGATGTGCCACATACCCCTGTTACACCGCTTTGATAGTTAGCACAAATCTTTACTCTGTATATTTATAATGCCTAATTTAAAGAGACATAATTTATGTTGATTATTTATACCATGTACAATTGCAATCCATTAAAACTGAAAGAAGAATTTGCGCCACAATCTATGTTACTTGATTCTTACATATAATAATGTATAAGTTAAATTGCAAAGTGTTAAGAAAGATGCACGAAATTTATATCTTGCATACCTATTATGCGTGTTAACTATGCATTCCAAGTATCATTACAATCCAAAACAAAACTGAAGGATGAGATCGTGCTACAAAATTCCTATTTAACTAGACACTGACGCATTTATTATACTTAAGTTAAAGGGGACATACGTCTGCAACGTCCTAAGGTAAATGCACCAAATTACGTCTTGGAGGCGAATATCGAGCCAAAAGATACCAATGTTTTATCCTGACCAACCGAACGCACGACCGCCCGATAGGCTGATTCCAGTATATCTTGAAAACCTTGTTTTACAGGGGCATAGATACATGGGGTATATGTACATAGATTAATTTGTGTGCATGCCAGAAGAATATCAGTCGGGCGGAGATACGGCTGATCAATGGAAATTATAAATCCAGGGGTCAACCATACAATCATGAAAGTAGATACGTACAAAAAAAACAACAAATGATCTACTAGTATATATAAAGACACAATCTCAATAGCATGTCATGATTTCGTTACGGTTTATAGCACATTACATTTATTATTCTAGAATAAGCCTCGAGGCGATTATCGTGACATTAATGTAAATGCAAACTCATAGACAGATGGACATAGACGCGGTCAACTGAAAGGTTCTTATTTGGAACGCTTAATTGTATTTCTGACGTGATGACACCCACTTATGTTTATATCGAATCAGATTAACTGAACACTCTGCTGTACCGATCTTTTAATGATTAATTTATTTTAACGTATTAAAAACACTTAATACATAATTACTCACCTCGACCTACTTCTTTACGTAGTTGATTTGGACTTTCCTCATTAACTGAAAAAGTATGAAGCTACAATGAGGCTTTCAGTAAGCATACACATAAAATAGAACTATGGGCCACAGGCTTACGAAAACCCCAACCAACTTCCTCCTAACACGAATACAGTGATTGGACCGATGATGATGGAATTGCTGTTGAACCAGAATCTATCCAGTCAGCCACTAAGAAACTGTGCAAGGGAATGTAAGTGGCGTAAACTTATTTGGGTCTCGCAAAATGCTAAAATATTGCAGTTCTATGGATACAATAAGTGTGTTCTTTGGCGGAGTGATTTTGGAAAACCTTTGGAGAAAAAGTAGGAATAAACAACTGAAGGTGAAATCTTTATTTTAAAGTAAAACCATGATTAGTGAAACAAAAGACCGATGGGCGGCGCCATGTTTTGTAATGTTTATTGTTCGCACACAACTATAAATGCAAACCAGTCAAGCACTTGATTTTAACAAAGACATTTTAACAGTTTTCTAAAGACGGGTCACGCTCACGACGTCGTCGAGATACAGGGTGTGCACAAAGTTAAGGACAAAAATGGAGACACCTAAGCCAAAGGCAGAGGCTTTGTCTAGCATTAGTGACCTTGATATAAGTAAAGATAGTGTTGCATCACCACAACAAGGAGTCAATTCAAACAAGGGTAAAAGCAAACAAAACAGAAAGCAACAGAAAAATTGGCCAGAATAGAAATGAAAAACGCATAAACGGATTTACATATGAGTGATCCACGGAAAAGAAAGAGAATGGAAATTAAGTCCGCCATCAACCCATTTCTATTGAAAACCAGCTAGCAGAAATAAATGAGAAACTGAGTAACGTCATTACTAGATCAGACCACGGTATTCTCAAACAGCTCATCAAGGAAACTCTCATAGAAATGAAAGAGGCAATTACCGAAGTTGAGCTACGCGAAAAGGTCATAGAAAACGCATACCTTAAGAAAGAGGTGAAACAATTAAATGAGAAACATGACGGCGGAAAAGAAGAGTAGCAAATTTTAGCGAATAATTTTGAAAAACAAATAAACCAAAAAAAAACAGAAATGCTAAATGAACACGGGCAGTACAACAGGCGAAACAATATTCGAATAATGTTACTCCCAGGAGATGAACAGAGAGAAACAGCCAAAAATACAATAGACAAAGTGCTAGAAATATTTCGCACAAAACTTAACATTAATTTAAGCCAAAGCGATATTAATATCGCGCATCGGCTAGGCCCTCATAAACAAGGAACAAATAGACAAGTGATCGTTAAATTTGTAAACAGACACGAAAAGAGTCGCGTCATGGCATCCATAAAGATGCTCTAAGGCTTGCAAATCAGCATCTTTGAGGTTTTCACCCGTCTGAACAGTGAAGCTGTGGCAAGTGCGAGGAAAAAGATGACACACGTAATTGAACAAGGCTGGTCTACAGAAGGAAAACTGTATATTTAATGGAAAGCAAACTCGAAGGTTGAACGAATAAATTTGAGTGATTACCAACACTGGCTTGAGATGCCATGGGCAGAGCAATAATTATAATATCCGCGCTTCCAAATAGACGTAAAATATAATTCGATAAGGATCATACTTTAGCAAACACCTGTATCTCTCACTTATATACTTAGTTTCTCACACCATATCATTCAATGCTTACTACAATACTAAAACATAACAGTAAACATCTTGAGTTAAAACTGATTATCGGAAAGTTTTGTTTTGTACGTATGTTCACCCTTTATGTACATCTGGTGACACAGAAAAGCATTTATTGTGTTATGAAACGAAGGCATGTGTTAACTTGTAAAATTTTTTGTATAACCTACGTGCAGTTTTAATACCACAATTAAAGAAACACTGTTATACCACAATCCTTAAGCAGGTGTCACTGAAAGAGTGTGTATGTTTTTAGCACAGTCCTCCCTGTTGACCGCAATACTCATCCAATTTTGTTAACCTGTGTGTGTTTTATTTGATATTTCTTATAACTTTTGTGTAAGCATTCTTCAAATACAGTATATAAATCAGTATGCACCAAATGGAGATAAAACACATTTTTTTTAAATCTGAATAAAGAAAGAGTAGGCAAATGTTGCAATATAGTTTCATATACAAATATAATAAACATGTAGGACTTGTTATATTGTAAGTAAGTATGAAACTTTAGATTGAGTATGAAGCTTTAAGAACAATAACAGGTATGTTCATGACAATGCGTTTCGTTTACAATTTCACGCAGGAAAGATTTGGATAAGTAGGTGGAAGATCAACAAGTATGCTGCACAACAACACAGCTTAGATCGAAAATTGTGAATGAGCAAAACAAAAGAAGAATGATTTATATACATTTTATTGTATAAATACTTTGATTTGGGTCGAAATGTTTTGGCAGTTGCGAAAGCTTTTTTGTTGTTACCAAGGACACATTGAGTAGACTTATTAAGAAAATATGGTTAAAACCAAACTGTTGTTTAAATATTTAGATGGTCTGTCATTGCAACTGCTTGGTACGATCACTTTGTTTCCAAGTTCTTAGTTATCTGTTCAACATTGTTTGTTTGTTTGTTTGAAATCTAACGTCGTTTTAACGGAGTTCAGTCATATCGCGACGTTCAGCTCATTAAAGATGGAGGAAGACCCCGGGGGACCTCATTACACTATTTCAGGCACAGAGCGCACCCGGGTAGAAGCACCGACCTACCGCAAGCCAGCTGGAAGGCTTCTTCATTTAAAACAATCCGAAATGCCCAGACCGGGATTCGAAACCACAGCGGTGAGGGGCTGAGAGTCAATGACTATAACCACTCGGCCACGGAGGCCCCTTCAACATTGTGTATCATCATACTGTATGTTTGAAACTTACTCTCCCCCAACTTTTGTATTTAACCATCATCTTTGATAACATGACAATAAAAAATGTGGTTAAATTATTTTTGATGAATGCAATTGTTGATGCATTCATTACTGAAATATTTAGATAAAATTTTCTTTGAATCAAGTTACGTACAAATTGCTGAATAGTGTTTCATTAGCATTATTCAATTATATGAAAATATGAAAACATTTCAAAGTAACGGACACAAAAAATAACTTTTAATAAACTGATAAGAAAATTACATTGTACATTCTGTTTTATCTGTATTTATATTGTTCCATATATAATGTTTGATATCTTATCATTAGTTTTTTCATACAATTATGAGCCATGTTTAAAAGCTCCATTAAGTATAGAAATATTATATGAATTTCCATATAATCAACTATTTTGAAAAATATATATTATCTAAATTTGCTAAAACTCAGCAATAGCACTTATTTTCAATTTCAATTTCCTAATTTTGAAATTTAAATATGATCTTAGTTAGGAAGCCCTGGTAATTTTCTCTTTTAGGATTAATTGTTTTACACGAAATCCCATTTGATTTGACAAGGTACTTTTGAAATTTCTGTGAAAAAAATGAAAAAATGCTCAAATTCCACCAAAATTCATCTGAAATCAGGTTTTAATCCTAAACGATTATTCAGCACTAGATGTATCTTTGTTCCAAATTTGAAAGCCCTATCCAATTGTTTTTAGAGAATATACAAACACATTAACATTGAATATAAACATAAAAAATCCACAAAAACCAGCTAAAATCATATTTTAAACCAAAAGATGGCCACATTTAGCACATTCAGCATAAATCATGCCTGTGTACCATTTAAAACAAAAACAATGAATATGCTATAACCAATTTCCAAACTCCAGAAAAACACCCACCAGAAATCATGTTTTCTGTCAAGCTGGTGCTTTGATTGACTTTAGACATTTAAACGAATGTTCGACAGTAATATTGAATTTTACAACTTCTTTCCTGTTTACACATCCTATATCCTTATTTTTTATACTGAAGTTACAGGTTGCTGATGTCCGAAACACAATGACTAGAACTTAATAGATGACACGCCATAGCAAAATCCCATCTCTCGATCCTCCCTCTCCTGCCACCTGGGTAGAGATATATTTCTTTTTTATTCGCTATATGACCTTCTCAGACAACGGCAACGTGCCAGAGCAACATTGTGTGGTGGGGATTTGCAAAAGAGTGCCATCGATTGATATTTACTGTGTGACATGTGTAACCAGGTCCCTTTTTCACTTTTAACACGCTCTTTCACGCCGTCATTGTGTGAGGAGGTCATATACCAAATATGGAAGAAATCGGTCAAAACGTTTAGGAGAAGATACAAAAACAGGCAATGTTTGACTCTTGATCCCGTCCTGCCCTGCCCCCATGGGGTCTAATCAAAAGGAAATGTTGCTCTTGCATGCCGCCATCGTGTGAGGTGATATACCAAATGTGAAAAAACATCTGTCAAGGGTTTCAGGAGGAGATACAAAAACGGGCAGTGTTTGACTTTTTGACTCTGCCCTGTCCTGCTCTTATGCGATCGGATCAAACGGGATGTTGTTCTTGCATGCTGACATCCTTTGAGGAGGTCATATACCAAATATGAAAAAATATGTTAAGCGGTTTAAGAGGAGATACAATAACGGGCAATGTTTGACCTTTATAACACACCCTGCCCCGACCCCTGTATTTAAAGAAAATGTTGCTCTTGCATGCCTTTATTGTGTGAGGAGTTCATATACCGAATATGGAAGAAATCGGTCAAGCAGTTTAGGAAGAGAAATTATGTTTGATTTTTGGACCCTGCCCTGCCCTCATGGGTTTGGATCAATAGGAGATGCACACCACTATCGTGTGAGGAGATCATATACTGAATATGAAAGAAATTGGTCCAGCGGTTTAGGAGGAGATACAATAACGGGCAACGTTTGACCTTTTGACCCTACCCTGCTACCGGCCTCCTCGGGTCGTATTCAAATAAAGCTTTGCTCCTGCATGCCGCCATCGTGTGAGGAGTTCATTTACCAAATATTTAAGAAGTTGGTCAAGTGGTTTAGGAGGAGAAACAATAACGGGCAATGCCTGACCTTTTGACCCTGCCCTGACCGGCCCTCTGGAGTTTTATCCAACGGAAAGTTTGCTTTTGCAGGCTGCCATCGTATGAGAAGTTCATATACCAAATATAAATGAAATTGGTTCATCGGTTAAAGAGGAGATATAATAACGGGCAATGTTTGACATTTTGACCCTGCCCTGCCCTGTCCGCCCCCTGGGTTCGAATCAAAGGAAATATTGCTCTTGCACATCACCAATTGTGTAAGGAGTTCATAAACAAATTATGAGAAAAGTTGGTTAAGTGTTTTAGGAGGAGAAACAATAACGGGCAATGTCTGACCTTGTGACCCTGCCCTGACCGGCGGTCTGGGGTTTGCTCCAAAGAAAGTTTGCTCTTGCAGGCCGCCATTGTATGAAGATTTCATATGCCAAATATGAAAGAAATTGGTCAAGCGGATTAGGAGGAGATACAATAAAAGACAATGTTTGATCTTTTAACTCTGCCCGGCCCCCTAGGTCGGGTCCGACTGAAATGATGCTCTTACACGCCGTCATTGTTTGAGGAGTGCAGATACTAAATATGGACGAAATTGGTAAAGCGGTTGAGGAGGAGATAGTATAACGAGTCAATAAACACACACATACGGACAGACGGACGGACAGACGGAGGCGATTTAATATCCCCAATTTTTTTAAACAAAAGGTTGGATAAAAATGTCAGACGTCATTTTACACGCTCGTAAAAGTGTATGCCCCCAAAAAGAACCCAGAAGTATGCATTGTTCTCCACTAAATATTAAAGTGCAGGAATAAATGTGCTTTCTATACATTTTTTGCCACACCTTAAACTATGTTGCTAAATTGCCAAAATGACATGTCCATTTAGATTCTTCTACTTTATAGCCAAACAAGGCTAGTAACAAAGGGTTCACCATCCGTAAATATATTGGTATTTGCTTTTCCTTCCACTCGATGAAAAATTTATTATCTCACACTGAAATAAATAAGTATCCTCTACAGTTACTGACAATATCAAGCGTGTTATAACCGATAATGACACAGATCTATAGATATGTTACTCATACAAACTATGCACATCCATTCAATCACGGGTCAGTATAAACAGTATAAAGTAGTGTTTATGCAAATTGATAGTCTAAAACAAAGGTAACAGTCTTAAAAGTTAACACTTGGCAATTTTAAAGAGAAAGTTATGCGGAGTTTATCTTGCACTATTAATGATTAAATTTAGGACACTTACTTGTGAATGGGTTTAAGACATTATAATTTAAATCACTGTTTATTTTTTATTGTTTTATTATGTTTGCTAAAATAAATTTAAGCAGCATAGTTTACACCATTTCTTACATTTCTCAAATACCAAACTGTATATATTTACACTAATTAGCTCAGTTGTTACTTGCTGTTTTATTAATTTATCATGATAAAGGTCTACTTTCAATAATTACAAATACAACTGAATATTTGCAACCGACAAACCCAAAAGCAAAATCGAATTTCTAGTCTACTTGATTGATTGTGTGATATTTGTTTATTACATTTGTAATTTATTATCGGATGAATTAATTATTCTGTGTTAACTTTACTTAACATACAAACCAGACTTGCTTTTAAATAAGGTTATTATGAGTACAATGACTAACACCAATATATGTATTCAGTTCGTGCTAAATTCAGTACTT
>JAULCC010027670.1:0-15452 GCA_032358795.1 Nuttallia obscurata | reverse complement strand
TGATCAGATGTCTAATGTGGGTCTACACTTTATTTGCCAGGATCAAACGTACATTGCATACTTTGATCAAACGGCTGATCTTGGTCAAGACTTTATTTGCGATGTGCTTCATTTTTTAATATGCTCCTTTTATATTTGTTAAAACTATTGTCTGACTGGATCTGTATTCGACTACTGACATATATGGAAACTTACATTCAGATTGTTTATCTGGTACCAAAATGATTGCCATGCATGCAATTTTTATGGTAAAAAGGCACTGTCATGGTTTGGTTTTGGATTTTCAATGCAGGGCTTTATATATACACCTGCCCAAATTCTTGTATGAAAAAAATTACTCATTTTAGTCTTATTTTGTGGTTATTGGAACTTGCATTTAATTCATATTATATACAAGATGTATACAATTACATTCAAGCACTTTTTTACACACATTTACCTTTAATACACTAAGACTTGTATTTTTGATAATTGGATAGCAATCTAACAGGGTGGAGAAATTGACTTGGTAGCAAAATGACAAGGGTGGATAGCGAAACAAATATAGCGATACGAATTTAGGGTGGGTAGCGAAACGACTATAGCTAAACTATCAGGGTGGCGAAATGACCGTAAATCTGGAAAACTTAAGCTAGGTACATGATGAGTTAAAACAAGGTTTGAAAATTATTGCAGATCCAGTTCTGTCACTCACATCAATACCATGCATTACTTTACTTTTAAAGTGGAAATATCTGCTGATCACAAAACTATGTCGGTGGTCGGAGAGACAGATATATATGCCAAAATCTTTTAGGGATAGTGAATTTATTTATAGAAAGTCTTGTGTGCACACACTTATACATAGATATTTGCAAGAATGAGAATATTGAGAGACAGCTTAATTCAGAGACTTTACCCATTTTCAAAAGGTTTTGCAAATTTGAATGGTCTGATTCTCATCAATAAGGCTTCTATTCCTTGAAAAAAGCAATATAATAGGATCAAAGTTTTTTTGATAATTTTAGAGATTTTTGGTCTTGCTATTCTCATCCTTTTATTTGAAATTGTTCCATATCAGTAGTGAAACCTTTACATGATTTAAATAGTCCAGTTTCTTATGTATCTAAACCAGTTTTTAATATGTGAAGCTGTGGAATAGTTAGTTGTCCGAGCCTTTTCAATTAACATATTTATTTTGTATGTGTAAAGAAAAACTTATTTAAGTTAGACAAGCCTAAATTAAATGCACATAGAGTGTCTTGCTTAAGGTATTGCTAGAGAAACTCTCCAATTTATAGTCTGACACTGACGACTACACTAGCCACTACAGCCTTCCTTATAGTTTGTATAAATCAAAGTGCCCGTTGACCTACATACTGGTTTATCAATGTAACAAACATTTTTCAGATACTGCAAGCTTAAATGTAGATACTCCCTTATTGTATTTTAAACAAAGGATTCACCAGCTGTGGCATACTTACATGTACTTCAGTATGGCACATCAAATGTGTGACAAAAAAACAACAAATATAGGTCGATATGGAAACTTTCTGGAAAAAAAGGGAGTTTCCTTCAAAAAGAAATAACAAGGGAATTATGTAGTTTAAAAAAAATCAATATCCAAAGTTATCTAAAATTATGCATAATGACAAGTGTTATAGATATGTCATTGTATTGAATAAGAACACACAGTCTTTCTGATTATGTCAACTTTAATAGCAGTTATAAATGATCATCATTCAATAGTTGGTAGCTTTTCACATCAGTCCCCCATGGTTCCAGGTGAAAAAGTTGTCATGACAGATAATACTGATACCTGTTCAGACTGGTAAGATTGAAACAGTGATATGGTATCACCTGCATTATACCTGCATTGTTACTTCCTGGTGTTTTGAACACGCATAAGTGATATCTGATGCATGTACTCTTTCATACTGATAACTTTTTAGCTTACCTTGAGAAGTAAGTGCTCACCGGGTGAATTAATGTGATGAGAGGCCTCTAGTATGTGAAGCAACATCTCTTCAGCCTCCATGGCTCAATGGTTCAAGTTGTTCACTTGAAATCACATGGTCCTTCACAGCTGTGGGGCTCACCTGACATGTGTTGATGTGACTTTAAACCCAACGAAAAAACAACAAAAATAAAGCTGCAACAACTTCATAAAACATTCCCAGAATACTAAGACTTTAAAATCATTTTTACCTCTGAGGAGCAATAACTTCTCTAAAACATCCATGTTTTATGTTTATGTGTTGCTGTGAAGAGATTCTGTGGTATACATAAAAGTTATTTTCTGTTACAGCTGACCCAAGCATAGAAGGAGGAGACAGAGTTGGTAGAATGGTAAGTTTTTGTGTCGCCCCTGATGATTTCAGCAATGTTTTAAAAATTTGAAGCTTCAAAATTGGCCATGTAACATAAACTTTTGGGATGGTGGTATGGTGGTAAGAAGCAGGCCTCAGGATCAAAGGGTCCTGGGTTCAAATCTTGCCCGGGCTATCAGGTTTTTCTGGGCAGAAAATTAATCCCACGTGCCTCACTCCACCCATGTGTATAAATGGGAACCTGTGAAGGTGTAAGCCAATGTGCCATGGCTGCAATCTGCCCCATCTCTTAACGGCCGACTTACAACCTGATGATCGGGGCAATATTATGAAAAGCACGTTTGAGCGTATGTCCATTATGAAAAAGAGTGCTATATAAATATGGTAAAACCCAAAATTATAAACAGAAAATTTTTGTACAAAAATAGATTGAGTTGGGGTATAAGAAGGGAAATGCCTTGAAATTACAAGTTTATGTCAGATTCTTTAGCATATGTAAGTTCTATTTATTTGTTCATATGCATGGAAAATTTCATTATGAATCACTGCAAGATAATGAGTTGGTATATCATCTTTATTCTCCTTCATTTCCTCACTAGACCCCACTGCATCAGGCGCTGGTGGATGGCAAGATGGATGCTATAAAAGTTCTACTGGAGTATGGAGCAGATCTAAACAAAATTGACAGTTCTGGACTGTCTCCTTTAAACCTAGCCAAGAGCATTGGGAAAAAGGAGTACATAGAGATATTTGAAGTGGAAGATGGTGAATACTGTATTTAGTGTTATCATAAGTCAGTTTTATTGTTAGTGCAAAACTTCTATAGAAACAAATGTTGGTTATATTCTATGGGTTAAATACATCCTGGAAACTAAACTATTTGATTTTAGAACAAAGATTTAAACAATTGTTATGATAATCTTAAAGTAGTAAATAATGGTAATGAAAACATCAATAATCATTTAAGTGAAAGAATAATGAATTATATATATATAAAAATATTTAAGAAAAACAGACTACTGAACTGGTAAAATAAAGTGGTTTATCCCTTGTTGTGTGAGTTGACTTTGATGTATATTTTCCTTTTACTCAGAACAATGACTTATCATACACCACTGATCACAAAGACCTTGCAATTTATATGGTAAAACAGTCTGAAAATGTGGATCGATAATTACAATATGTCTCAGATAGTTATAATTATGCTATAATAAAAATGAAACATTCAGGGGCTTTCCACAAAACTTTTGATAGATCTGTATATTTTTTTTTCAAGACTCCCCCTAAAAGTGTTATAAATACTATGAATAAGATCAAAATGATATCACGTCCTGATAAAGTTCAGAATATGGCCATCAAAAACATTTTTTTATGATTTTTAGTTTTGTTTATCTTGAAAACATTTGACAACAACATTCATTTGAATTTGGGTGAGTTTTACTAGAATGTCAGGAATATATTTCGAATATTGATTCATACGAATAGACTAGGAAAACGGCAGGATGGACACAGACTATATCGGAAAACCATTGGAAAATAACAAAACTGTAACACTGACGCATGCATTTTAAATCGTTGACAAATAACATCAGCCACAGCCGTTTGTTTCAACAAAAAATTCTCATAATAGTACTGGGAAGTTTTACAAAATTTCTACATGAGTTTGTGTTTATACAACAGATTTGCATACTTTTGACACTTTTAAAAAAAGTGAAAGTTTTAGGCAAAGCCCTTTAAATACACAAGCTTCATGTGCTCTGTTCATAGCTTTTAGATTTTTTTTGCTGCAGAATAAAACGTTTTTAGGTAAACTAATTTATAAATTATTACAATTTTTTTTTAATTACAGATAACCGTAAGAGGGTGGCTCTAAGTGTTGTTGCAGGTAAGATGTTATATGGAACTGTATATAGAGAGCAGTTAAACAGGGTAAGTTTTAATCCTTTCAGTGCAGGAGCCAAAAAGTGATTACCTCACTCAGATCATCATTCTTTAAGAAAGAAACAGAAAAGGTGAATTTTAGAATTTTGCAAGACAAAAACTTTAACAGCAGACAACAGTTCAGCATTGAAAGGGTTAATACCTGAACTCTAACTCAACTTTATTTACAATCAGCATAGTACATGTATGGAGTGGTATTTGGTTCAAAACAAAAAACTGCATTTTAATAACATTTCTATGTTTGTTTTACAATCACTAATAATCAAATTTATTCATGCATTATTAAATTTGTGTTGATATACATGCAGTTTGCATTTATAAGTAATTTCATTTTCCCGTTTCATATTTTTTGAACTGACATTGTCTGTATTAGGTGGCAGTTTTACAATGTTGAAACCACCTAGCCTTAAAGGCAAACCACAATACGTGTAACTGGAATTCGATTAAGAAACTAAACATATGCTTCTCCAACTGTTCAAGGAAAAATTACTTCAGTTTTGTGTGAAATCATCATTTAATGTTAGCTTGCAGACCACTATGAGCCTAACACTTGACAGCAAACCACAGTAGTGTAATTGAAGTTCAATTACGAAACTAAACATGTTAATGCTACCTCCAACAGATTACAGAAAAGTTACTTCCCTTCCACACAAACAAAGATAGAGAGAGAAAGAGAGAAAGAAAGATGAGTAATTTGTATTGAGAGTAAATATATGGAAAAAATTATTATTTTTCTTTATATTTCTTTACAGCCCTAGTAGAAAATAGCCAGGTCCTAGATTCTTTAGCTCACCTGACCACAATGTGGCCAAAAGTGAGATATTTTAATCGCTTGGTGTCTGGCATCTGTCCTTTCATCAGTCTGTCAACACATAACCCTTCGTACACAATAGAGGCTGCATTTTTCATTGGATCTTCATAAAAATTGGTCAAAATGATTGTCTTGGTAAAATCTAGGTCATTCCTGAAAATGGGTCATCTGGGGTCAAATACTAGGTCACCAGGTCAAATCATAGAAAAACCTTGTGTATGCAGTAGACACTGCAATTTTTATTTAAACTCAAATAAACTTGGTCAGTATGTTTGTCTTGATAAATGCCTGTCCAACTTTGAATATGGTACATTTTTGTCAAAAACTAGGTCACCAGGTCAAATCATAGAAAAACCCTGCATACACAAAAGTAAGTCTTTGTTTTGATATGGGTCATCTTGGGTTAAAAACTAGTTCAGCAGGTCAAATGAGGCCTCCGTGGCCGAGTGGTTTTGGTCATCGACTTGCAATCTCACAGCCCCTCACTTCTGTGGGTTTCGAATCCCGGTCTGGGCACTTCGGATTTTTAAAGTGAGGAAGCCTTCCAGCTGGCTTGCGGTAGGTTGGTGGTTCTACCCGGGTGCACTCTGTGCCTGAAATAGTGTACAGGGGTCCCCTTGAGTCTTCCTCCACCTGTAATGAGCTGGACGTCGTGTTATGACTGAAATACTGTTAATCCAAATCCAAATAAACAAACAAAAATCAGCAGGTAAAATGATAGAAAAACCTTGTGTATGCAGTGCATTTTCACTTGAAACTTGGTCAGAATAACTGACTTGATAAAATCTTTATCAAGTTTGAAAGTTTGTTATACGGGATAAAAAAAACTAGGTCAAATCATAAAAAAGCTATGAGTATACGATAGAGGCTTCATTTTTTGTCGAGCCTGCTTGCAATGAGCTCGACATAGCCGTCACTTTTTTTTTTCTGTGTTTGTGCATCCATGCATGTGTCTGTGTTTGCATCCGTGCTTCTATCTGTTGGTGCTGCCGTCCGTGTGTCCGGAATTGGGTTGTTCAGGCCGTTACTTCATAATGGGCTGACAGATTTTAAATTAACTTGGCACAAATGTAAACATTGATGAGACGGAGCGTAGCACGGAAGAATCAGTTTGATACCTCAAAAGGTGTGGTCAAACTAAGAGGTCATAGGTCAAATTTGGTAAAAATTTGTCCAGACTCTAACTTCACCATGAATAGACAGATTTTAAAAAAACTTGACAGAGTGTAGCACGGAAAAGTCACATTTATGTCATGAAACTTGGTCAGAAGGATCATCTGTATAAATGCTAGGTTGAGTTTGAAAATTGGTCATCTGGGTTCAAAAATATAAAACATAGAAAAACCTTGTGTATGCAAAAGACACTGCATATTTCATTTGAATTCTAATAAACATGTGTTAACTATATTTCATGTTTTATTGATTGCATAAGTAACTTAACTGAATAAAAATTTGTTTAAACCAACAATAGAAGCTGAATTTTTAAAAAACAATTTCATGAAACTTTGTCCGAATGATTGTCTTGGTAAATCTAGGTTGAGTTAGAATATATGTCATCTTGGGTCAAAATCTAGGTCACCCAGTCAAATTATAGAAAAACCCTGTGTACACAATAAGTTGCATATTTCATTGGATCTTCATGAAACTTAATCAGAATGATTATCTGGCTGAAATCTAGGTCGGCTTAGAATATGGGTTATCGTGGCTAAAAAATTAGGTCACCAGGCCATATCCTAGAAAATCCAATTTCAGGAGAGCCATTATAACCATCATTGTTCTCTTCTTACTTTATTCTTCTGGAAAAAAAATATTTTTACTTTTTGCAATACATTTATGGGTCTATTATGTCAAATTTGAATTTTTTTATTATTTAACATGGGGACCTAAAGTATGGCCTACCATTACTTCAAATAGTGGTTTAGCAGATATGGTGTCCACCTTGTTTAAAGAAAATGTATTTTCGAGTGCAGAATCGGGTATTTTCGTGACCTACAAGTACTGATTATAACCAGAAAATGTATAAAACCATACAAGAAATGAGTAAAATCTTAGCGTATGATCAAGACTGTTTTATGAGATTGTCAGTTTTCTTGAAAAAAAAATGTTTGAATCATATATTTCACAATATTCATAAACCATATAACTTAATGCATTCTGTTCGGTACTTAAATGAAATTAAAACACCCCCATTTTGGACATTTTAGATCTGTGTTCAGCTTGTGAGCAAGGTGACCTGGGAAAGGTGAAGGAGCTGTTACAGTTGCCATCACCAACGGGCTGGGAGTTGGCAAACATGCTCAGTTCACAAGATTCTCAACAGACTCCATTGTGTTTGTAAGTGTTGTGACTTTGTTCAAACATATTTGCTATTAATCATTTGTAATGTAGGCTGTTTGAATGTGTTTTAGTAACTGACACTTCTTTAAATGTGTTTTAGTAACTGACACTACTTTAAATGTGTTTTAGTTACTGACACTAGTTTAAATGTGTTTTAGTTACTGAAACTATTTTAAATGTGTTTTAGTCACTGACACTACTTTCTTGATAGAACCTATACTAAGAACACAGATGCTGACTTTACAGAGAAAAAAAAAACTTTGATTTAATGATAGAGATTGATACCATCCAGTAATTCTTTATAACCTGGCTAAACAACAATAGAATTTAGTTAATGAACTCCTTTTGTTTTTTTAGTATTACATTGGTTCTAGCCGAGAATTCCATTTTCAAAATTATGAAACACTCTGTATACACTGAGTATGGTGCCTTTGGAACTATTGCTGTGTCCATGAACAATTTTGTCTGTCTGTAGCTACTTGTCTTGTTATATTCAGTGTCTATATATTCAGACTTTAATTTAAAAATATAAATTTGTAATTAGATCTTGGTTTTTTTATTGAGTTTCTATTAACATGTGGTTATGATTTCCTCAGTGCTGCAAAGAAGGGTCACCAGGAAATCATGAAGGAGCTACTGAAGACTGTGACAGCGTTAAAGCCAAGTCCATCTGTCCTGCATATAGCTGTAGAAAATGGGCACCTGGAGATAGTAAAACTACTGCTAGCAGTAGGTTCTCTAAATTTACTCTTCAAATAAAAGTTACTACTAAAGTAGGGTCTATAATTTAACTTGTCAAGTTACTGTTAATAGTAGGTTATATAATTTTCCTTAAATTTTACTATGTTGACTATGTAATGGCATCAACAAGTTTTTATCATTTTATTTGTTCTAGGAAGATTTCAATGTGCTATATGTTCAACATGGCAAACAGTGCATACCGGGATAACATCACTCATATGTAAATATTGATAACAGATTTCAGCAAAATGTTTCAACCATTTTAATGGATCTGTCACAAATTTGATTTCCCAAAATAAATTTCTAGGACAAATTTGTATTGTGTTCCATTCTGAATTCCTGGTATCTCTGGGAAAGGATAAGATCATATAGCTTTAAGAAATACCATAGATGCAATTATTATGCAGGATATATATGTCAATATATATTTTGAAATTGTGCAACTAGTGTAAACCCATATAAGGCTAAGCGAAGCTAGCTGATTCTGCAGTTAAAACTATTCAACAATTAGTAAAATCAGAGTTAAATTTCACTTATCCAATAGCAAGAAGTCCCATGCCCTGTATTTTTATCCTGCAGTTTCTTACGGAAAAAAAAGAATAAATTAAAGGATTATTGCATTCAATTGAAAGACTTGAAATCAGAGAAAGATCATTTCTAATATAAGCCTCACTTCTGTCCCAACCCATTTAACTTTTTGTTTCTATATTGGTAAAATATGTATGGCAAAGAGATATGTGGTGGCCTTTAAGATTATAAAACTTTTTTCTTGCTCGCTGCTCAAATCTCAAACTCATTTGTGAGCTTAATTCATATTTATCTATATAAATCTGAATGGTTTTTAGCTCTACTGACTTTTTTTTTCCTTTTCAATCCTTAAGATTGTGTCATACTGTATATTTGGATGTTGTGTATTTGTGATTAAAATATGTTTAAACCAAAGGCCAAAAGAGCTTATCTGATGGTGCAGTGTCTATCTGTAAACATTTGCTTGTGGACCCAATTTGTCAAAATTGGTAAAATAATGCTTGTGAAAACAATATAGCCTACATTTCTTTCCTGATAACAATCAAACTAAACAATAGTTATATATCAAATAGAGGATAATTGTATTTTTCAGTGTTAGATAAGAATTTATTCCATCGAGTCGAAAGCAAAGCCAGAAGTGAAAATTTGGCCTTTGCTTTCCACGAGATGAAATTAATTCTTATCTTACACTGAAAAAATACAATTATTCTATTTCTTATATGCTTGTAAGATGTTTAAATGTAATTAAGTTCCAGATCTGAAGGTTCTGAATATTTAAACTGGCGCTAATAGACATCAAGTTTTCGACGTCAGAGTATGATAACATCAGTTTACAACCCAGCGTCTTAACGCGTAGCACAGGGCTTCATTATGAAAAGGGTTACAGTGAACCGGATGAGTGTAATTATAACATAATTTCACCGGTAGATTATAAGGTTATAATTCACTGGGAAATCCCTATAATTCATGGAAAAACATATAAGAATATGAGTATTTACATTTGAAAACCTGCCAGATCAACCCAACTGGTTAATGACCATAAATTTGGGAAAATTGCTATAATTGAGTATGTTAACAATAGCACCTTCATTTATTATCCAATGTTGACAAAATTTATACAGTAGTTAGATATCCATGAAAACTTGGTTTGTTTAGAAAACCAACCAGATCCACCGATATGTCAATATCTCAGTAACCACAAGATGTATTGCATTGAATTTTTATAAATTATACCATGCTTCCCTATTATCACACATACCTAAATAATCATATAAGATAACTCTAATTGGCAATTTTATGAAAATTATGGCCCTTTTTTGTCTGTTAAGAAATTCTGGTCAAGGTTTTGTGTGTGACTACATTTAAGTTCATATCTCCCTTGATGTGTAATTAATTGATGTATCGCAACTGAAGTTAGAAGGTGACCTAAGTAGGCAAGCCAGTAGAGCACAGGCCCTAATGGTCATGGGCCTTTTGTTTAGAAATATTTATATACAATGAGTAATAAGATTCATCAATTTATTCTTTTAGTAATTGACAGTGAAATTTGTGCATGGAGCTGCAGAAATAGTTTTATAATCTCAGGCTGTGACCCCACAATCAAGGTCAGAGTTTTGTTAGTGTTTTGCTTTATATCAACAGAAATTTCCAGAATGCTGTAACAATGAAGATGATAAGAATCAGACTGCTCTTCATATAGCCTGTAAGACTGGTTCCCTGCCAATTGTCAGGTGTCTGATGGAGTGGGACTATCCTGATGACATGTACAAAATAATGTACAATGAGGTAGAAGGGGTCCAGTACAGAATGGTCATCCAGGTTAACAGTACTACTTCATACGGGGAAACTCCGTTGTATCTTGCATGTGAGAATGGAAATGAGGCAGTAGTGGATTATTTGCTGAATTACACTGTAAAAGGAAAACTATTATTGAACAAGATGCTGCCAGGTACCAGATCTTCTGTACAGTCAGACCAGAGCTTTGATAGTGGACAGGGGACCGATAATGGAGCTGATGTTGATTTCAAACCAGTTCAAATTGGACTGGTTCAAGAGAAGCCTAGGTCAGCAGTACAAATGAATGGAGATGAGAATATTGTTGTTTATAAACCAGTCACATTAAAAGAAATTGACAACCATTCCACTTCCTGTGTATACATTGCAGTAAAAAATGGCCACCATAACATTGTAGACATGTTAGCTCAGAGAGGGGTTAATCTGCGTATGGAGGAAAAATATGAAGGTGAGAACCGTTCAGCACTGCTATCGTTGGCTTTGAAGGAGGGAGATTTGCTGATGTTGGACAAACTTCTTCAGCATGGTGTTGAGGATGTGAACAATAAAATTCTTGAAGGTGCATTTAGAAAGAAGCAAAATTTCATACCCCACCTCCTGAAGTACAAGTCCAGTGAAGACAAACAGTATAACATTAACAGAAATCTCATGAAGAAGGAATATGCACAGACTTCAATTAGTTCGGAAAGGCTGGAAAACTTACCAACAACAGATGAGAAATACAGGAGTATTTTTCCAACACAAGCTGTCAATGTCAGATGGCAGAATTTAAAAGTATTGTCAAATGTTGAGCCAACTTGGCTGAATTGTGTTGCAAACATTCACAATCGAGACATGAAGAATGTGAATGCAAGAATTCCAACATTTGCCATAACCAGGGTAGACGTATCACACAACTGCCTGACTATGATGCCCGCTGCATTGCTTCAGCTTCCATCTTTGTGCATTTTGAATGCTACAAATAATCAGATAACAGAATTTCCAACACTGAGAAATTTCAGTTTGGATTGTCAGACTCTGGAAGAGTTAAGTATTCAGAATAATCAACTAACCACCATTCCTGACTATATATTTACCTTGCCATGTTTGAGGTATGTGAACGCTAGTAACAACAATATTTCTGTACTACCTGCAACAGTCTGGGCTGTAAACATGAAGACGCTTGATGTCAGTCATAACAAGCTGGTGAGATTACCTCAACCAATCTGGTCTATGACTAATGAGAGGATACAGGAGGAGTTAGACACAGAGTCGATCACTCTAGAAGAAAGTTCTAACAGCACTCAGTCTGATGGTGGCATTGGGCAGAAGGTAATTGAAAAGAACATAGAGATCCTACGGGCCAGTCTGTGGATGGATAGGATTGTTATCACTGATGAGGCCGGGAGTGCTGCAGAAAATCAACAGAAGGGGCTCACAACGCTGAAACTTGGTCACAATCAGATCGAGCAGTTTCCAGAGTTTCTGTCATGTTGCTGTCCACAGCTGGAGAGCCTTGAAATGGCCCACAATAGATTGAAAGCCCTGGGTGGTATCACAGGGTATCCGAAACGACTCAAGACCTTAGACCTGTCACATAACATGATAGAGAGTATGGATGATTGGCAGGAGGAACCTACGGCACCAAAATGTTTCTGTCCACAGTGAGTGCATTAATGTATTAGATATGATTTTGTTAGAGGTTAATGTAGATTTTATGTTAGAGGTTAATGTAGATTTTATTTCATTGTTGATTTTATTGACAATTTTAATGCATTACTTTATTTTAAATTTCCCTTTGCTTCATTTAATCCTTATGTTTAAGTTGTTTTGTTCTTTTTTTTCTTCTTTTTGAATAAAAATCCTAAATGTAAGGACAAAAAGGAGACAAGCAGGGGTCGACTGGTTGATTGGACAAAGAGTATCTCTTGATGTGCATGATTTGAACAGTTTTACCTTTTTTCACAAAACTGAAGATACCTCCATTTTATGATGTTTTCAGGAGCATTTTCTGGAATCAAATTTCGTATTTGTCTCACTTTCTGTTTTTCTTTTTGTTTCTCCCTCTCTCTCTCTCTCTATTTGTCTCTTTCACTTTCTTTTCTCTCACATTTTTTCCTTATCCCTCTTTCTCCCTGTCTTGATCAATTGATGGATAGATATATCTATTGATTGATGGAGTCTACTTGTAGTATGTTAACATAGCTGTCATAGATACAGGTGTGTATGTATGTAAGTGTATCAACTTTTTTAACAAAGTTGTTCCTCAAAAAAATGTGTGTTATATATTGTAAAGCATATTTCAGAAAGAAAAGCTCAATTTGTAAATAATTAATTTCACAATTTCTCATGTAATAATCATGACTGAATGCACATGTAAGTGACTTTTAAACCAATTTGGCTGAATTTAAATATCCTGTTTACATTGATATTTAGTATTAACAATCTACTGTACAATTGACATGTGTCACTGTAATAGAATATTTACTTATTAACTCTGTTGCATCATGCTTGTCTTACGATTTTAACAAGGCCTTGGTATAAAGCCTTGATCATTTATCTTGTCATTGAAACAGACACAGGCTTCATAACCACTGCATGTGGTAGAGATACTCAACTCTTATAATCAGCGCAAATTTTGATTCATGACTCTGAAATTTCATAAATCAGATAATATCAGTTTAAGGAGTCTATTTGTACTATTTTGCAGGGACAGCATTACAGTATCTAAAAGAGTCTCTATGTCAAGTGGATTAAATGTGTCATGTGGCTACAGAAACCACAATAAACTTGAGAGTCTCGAGGCCTTGGACCTTTCATTCAACAAACTTACCTCCCTTTTGCTACTCTCAACCAAAGACAAAGATCTGATGAGCTCTTTTATGAACAGTCTGCAAAATGTGAGATGGTTTTCACTACTTATTCTGTATTCCTGTGACATCTTACGTGCAACTTTCCGATAATATCTTACCAGCTACTACAGCTACAGCTTTGAAAAATGTATTCATTTACAGGTGTATATCACAATAAGTGATTTCTTTTAAATTTTGCACAATTCTTTCCATACAAACTGACAAAAAGTATGGGTCACCGACTTGTTTTGGGGTTATAACCCATTGTGTGACCCCGCCCTTTTAGGCAAATGTTTACTAAATTGAGAATATCATTTAAAATATGTGTTCTAACTGTTCAGATGCATAACTTACCTATTTTTATATACTATTTTTATTGAAATATAGTAATAACTGTTGTAAAGCACCAAATCTGTTTGAATTTATGCCCTTTAGAAAAAAAATATGTTATTCATGACAAAATTCATGAAAATAAGGGAGACAATCCACCCATGATTGAAGAAAAACAACTGTATTTTTTTTTTTGTATTAACAGACTTTTTTAAACTTCATTTATGTATACTGTATAAAATATGAAGGAAAAAAAGTGGGATATCCAAGCTATTGTTTTTTTCACTTTCCATCTTCAAACTTCATAAAGAACCTGAAAAAAACATTGGGTGTTTTTGCGTTTCAACAAGTGAACCTCTATTAATGGAGGACTAAGCCAAAACTGTTCATCCACAAACTTGAACTTACTTTCCTCTAAAAAGTCACAAAGTCTTTGTGTAAACTGTCTGTAAATGCAATAAAACCCCTAAACTTAGTTGTGCAGTTTGCCATGTTATGTCGAAATCAAGAAATTCAAATCCACTTATTTAAATCTAACAACAGTGCTGAAATATTCTACACTTATCAATAAAACAATAGACAAAGCATGAAAGTGCAAACATTTGAGATTTAATTCATTATAGCACAGCATGGTTCATTATCACTTGCCTATACTTGAAAAAAACAATATAAAATATAAATAAACAAAAAACATGTGGGCCATGGTGGCCCAGGAGGCACTCACCTGAAGATTACAGCCTCTTTTTTATAAACAATAGGGAAGAAATTCCTCTTATAAAGCTTATAATATTTTAGCTCAAGCATTTATAGTTTCAGAGGAAAAGATTAATGATGTCATTCAAGGAACACTTATGCCAAATTATTTTCAAATTCAGACCCATACCATTCCATAACTTTCCACTATACGCCACATAGTAAATTGGTATAGAGGAGTGATTTTAGTCAGATTGACATTCATGATTATTTTTGGAAGCTTTTCAGCTAGATTGTGGATGGTTGGTGTCTTTACCCAAGAATACCTAGGTATTCCTCTATGAGGAAAAGATGCATATGTCACCATTTGACCTGAACTGTGTCAGTGTGACTAAAATCCAAAATAAACAATTAAAAATGAAAGAAAATTTGTTTTTAATGTCATGTAACTGAAAGTCAGTGTTAAGATTCTTCTGACAGAGAATGTCTGAAAAAGAATCCATTTTAGTGGCTCCAGTTTTTCCAGTAATTTATTATTGAGACTTCAGATCTTCCAGAAATCTAATAATAAGACTTCAAATCATCCAGTGTTATATTTCTGAGACCTTTTTATTTCCTTTAGATCCTTTTTTTTTTAGTTTGACCTGACATGTCTTAATTTCAGATTGAAGAGAAAGAGAATGCCAACCACAACTTACAGAGTAAACTACTCTTCCCAAACCTTCTCAGTTTGTTTGTTGACAAGAACAATTTAACATCTTTACCAGATGAGATCGGAGAACAGAAACAGTTGAAAATGTTCAGTCTGAAGCAAAATGTGGAGCTCAGAGAGGTATGCCTTTATCTCACAGCTTAACGGAGAATACAATCATTGGACTTCATATAAGTCTCATTTGGTGAGAGGCAAAAGCTTTATTTCCACAAGTTCCTTTGTAACTTAGGCAGTAGATTTAAGTTACAAAGAAGTCGATACTTCCACCTTGAGTATTCATGTAGAATAGGAATATCCCACCCAAGGATCGGAAATCTACTTGGGGACGAGGGTTTGCCTAGTCCCTTTGTTTAGTTTAATAATATTTTATTGCCAATGTTACATATACATGTCTTCACAATACAATATATATTAATTTAACATTC
>JAULCC010027448.1:4416-15457 GCA_032358795.1 Nuttallia obscurata | reverse complement strand
AGACCTGCTGAATGATGTGGTGTGAATGTATATATTATGAAAATAATTATATTGAAATCAATTAACAAATGTGTACAAACATATTGCCATTTACATATATATTGGCCAAACTTTAGTTACATAATTGCAATATAGATATATTGGCTGAACTTTAGTTTTTGTCAATAACTTTGATGATGACTTTCTGTTTTGCATGGTCTTTACAATTCTACAGTATTGTGATGATGTATATAAAATGTTTGTTGACAACATTGTTGAGTGATACGTTTAGAGGTTTCAGTAATGGTAATGTAAAGAAATGATAGTGTTTTAGATTTTGAAAAAGAAAGACTATTAATATATCCCATAGCAAATAGTATAATGATATTGACAGAAAGTTGTAAGTATATTGAATATCCAAATATGAACTTGTAAAACAAGTATGTATGGTAATTTTTTATGAGAAACAAGCATGGAAGGAAATCATTGTTGTAACTAACACAAGTATTTCAAGTTATTCTTCATGTAAAATAAGTATGGAAAGTAATATTTTATATAACGATTTGAGATCATGTACAATTCACAGTCTGGTATAAATATTTTAGGATTCATAGTGCTGTTAGGTGTTAACGGTAAACATTGAATTACCCTCTTTAGTTTTTGAGATCTTTCTTGCATTTAAATTGTTCATTTGTATAACATGTACTGATAAATAATATTGCAGTAATTGCTCTTTGAAGAAAATATTTCCCGGACAAAAATCTGAAGTATTGAACAGAGATTTAGCTATGAACCAGAAATTGAATTAAAATCTAATTTAAAACTTGAAATTAAATAGAAAATTTAGACGATGTTATACTGATATTTAATTAAATATGATATTGTTTTCATTGATAATTAAAGCTTTTCATTAGAAAAATATTTTTCAAGTGAGGAAGCCTTCCAGCTGGCTTGCGGTAGGTTGGTTGTTCTACCCGGGTGCACTCTTTGCCTGAAATAGTGTACAGAGGTCCCCTGGGGTCTTCTTCCACCTGTAATGAGCTGGACGTCGTGACATGATTGAAATACTGTTAAAGTGATGTTAAATTCCAAACAAGCAAACAAAAAGAAAATACATTTCAAAGTTTTTGTTAACAATATTAATCTTGCACAGCCATGAAAAACTAGACCTTGAATTGCTACTTCTTTTTACAGACACTTTTGAAATGGGCATAATTTGGACATAATCTATCTCACAGGATAGAAGTTAAAGGCCCCATGCCTCTTTGGAAATCTAGAAAGGCTAGACGTGTCCAAAAGTCTTATACTCTATTTGAATATTACCGGTCTTCCATTTTTAACCAGGTTTTCGAAAGGAAAGAAAATGGTTATCAGTTTGGCAAAGTTGGTGTCATGCATAGAGATATTTTCAACAGATATGCTTCATATCAAGACTATATGTAGCATACAAAATTTATGTCTGTAGCTTCAAGGTCAAAGTCACAAAGACACTACATATACTTAAATGTGGCTGCTTAACACTACTCTGTATGCTATGAAAAGGATGAATATCTAGGCATATCTAGGCAAAAGGAAAATGCCATTTTTTAATTGTGGGAAATGGAGCATTTGATCATCACAAGCAAATGCTTCTTTCCCAGTGAATAAATACAATGTTTTCAATAGTCATCTGCTACAGAGGTGTCAAACAGGAGGTTGTTTAATATTTAACCTTTAGCCTGTTATGGGTGTCCGTGATAAAATTTGCAAACAGCTTGGATCCAGATTAGACGCCAAGTAACTCAGCATCTAATCAGGATCCAAGCTGTTTGCCACTCGGCCATTTGTTTCTCCAAATATTAGGCGATTCTGATGAATTTTAGAATCTAAGCAGACGGCATTTTTTTCAGCAGGCTAAAGGTTAATAAATATTGCCATTAAGGATTGACTGTATTGAACTGATGTTTGATAGATACAAGTGTAATATATTTAGGTGACAAATTAATTAACAGTATTTAACATTATGATTATTCATCAATGAAAATATTCCCTGTAACTTGAATTACTAGCTTTGATCAACTATTAACGGAGAGATCTGACATATCTATTAATTCTTAATCAAACGACTTTCATATAAAAAACATGGTTTCATGGAATTTCTAGGTCTTGTTAATTTTTGAATATTTTGGAATATTTGAATTTGAAAATGTCACAAAAACAAAAGAAGAAAAACGTTACAAATTGCATTACAAATTATATTTATCTGATCAAAGATTGTTTTCATTTCAACTTGTTGTGATTTAACATCGGCAAAATTAATGCTGTCAGTTAGTTTCACATGAGACTTAGTTGATTTGAAATGGCATTGGACGGACCGTTAATAATTGGTTTATCAGTGATAGTGAGGCCCTGTGTGCTTTTGGGTCCTTCTGTCAAAGGTCAAGAATAAGGTCACTTCTAGGGATTTAATAGATTGAGTTTTTGTACCCAAGTTTCTCCTGAAGTTAGAAAGTTTCTGAATTGATACTGGTACCTCATAAATTTATCTCAATGTATATGAGGTTTGGACCCAGACAGTTTGTGCCATAGAACACCATTTCGCTCACTCACTCTGTGATGACAAGGAAATTAAACGGATCACACATTCATTGTTTTTAGGTTGTTGAGATTTCATATTTAGCACTGTTTGACTTTTTTCTGTGCATTTGTTATTAGCTACAACTTGTCCAGAGATTAGTCACATTCTAGACTTTGGAATCATATTTTTTTGCCAGAAAAAAATGCATCACTTGTTGCATGATTGTAAATATTGTCAGCGGATTTGCATATATATCTAATATCAAAGGAAGGTATTTAACCAGTGAACCAACAGGAGTGTTATTTATTGATTTGGACAATTATGATTGTTAATTAGTAAAGTTGTAAATAGAATCATGCAAACTTATTGACATTGTTCCAAGAAAAATACAATTTAATTGTATCTCTGTAATTATCTTTTACTTTCTGTTCCCATGAACAATCTTACTGGACTTAAGAAAAGTTGAACGAGATATCACCAGGGTAATATGTCTTGCTAATCACCTATGGTTTCACAAGAAAGAACTATAGGTTTGCCCAATCTTATGACTCATTTGTCTTTACGTCCTAAAATTGGATCAAATTATATCATAATTTCTTTTTATAATTAAAACTGAAATCCTGTGACACTATACAGGTAGAGAGATAAACTGTGTAGTAATAAGGTTTACTGTGTAGTAATAAGATTTTCTGTGCAGTAATAAGAATTTTGAAGTTAGTATCACAGTTGACTTTTTGATGTACTGCAACTTATAGAAAGTGACCAAATTAGGCACCGCCCGGTTAGCTCAAGTGGTAGAGTGTCTGCTTTCGGTGCGGGAGGCCGCGGGTTCGATCCCTTGCAGGGTCATATCAAAGACTTTAAAAATTGTAGTAATGGCTTCACTCCATGACGCTCAGGATTTAGGGTTAACATTACAACTGGTTTGTCGGTGTCAGGATAAAGTGACCGGCTGGGGTTCAGCCCCAACGTGTATCAGTGCTATACACAGGGCACATTAAAGAACCATAGTTTTTGACAGAAGAGTTCTGCGTATTAGCTTCCCTCTCTCTGGGACGTCCATTAGCCCTAGCTGGCAGAAAGTGACGTAAATAAAACAAACCAAATAAGGCTAGCCAACAACAGGGGCCTTTTGTTATATTTTGTACTGCAGAGGGAGTTTGAATTAATGCACTTGATACATTTAAATACTGTATGTGGAGTTTGAATTAGTGCACTTGATACATTTAAATACTGTATGTGGAGTTTGAATTAATGCACTTGATACATTTAAATACTGTATGTGGAGTTTGAATTAATGCACTTGATACATTGAAATACTGTACGTGGAGTTTGAATTAATGCACTTGATACATTTAAATACTGTACATTTAATACTACATAAAATGCAGATGGACTTATTCTTTTACAAGACAAAGATAATTGAGAAAAGAAATTATGGCCTCACTAATAACAGCAACAACAGACTACAAGGTATTAAAGTAACAGAAAAAAAAAGGAAATCATTCTTGTGGTCGGAGTGTTAACCTTTTCAGGTTCTTATTCCATAAAAGCATACAACATAGGTTTTTTAAAGTTGCACAATGATTTTTAAAAACAACTACAAACAAACTAAAGAGAAATTTTCTACATTTATTAAAAATCAATAGTAACATGTCATTGAGTAAGAAATTATCATGGCATAAAAAGTCAAGTCGGTGTCAGCGAGAAAAATCACAGACATTAAAGAGTGTATACAGATACAAAAGTAGGAGTGATAAAGAGTTAAGTATATATTTTTTTCTCTCCTAAATTTCATATTAAAAAATGCATTTCTTTGAATTAAAATGTAAGCACTCTTTTTTCATATTTTTTCAAGCACATGTCCCCAATGGTAAACAAGTGATGTAAGAACTGGGTATAACACTATAGGTAGAAATAAACTATTCCATTTGCAAATAACAGACTAGCACAAGTAGAAAATAAGTTTTGTTATATTGTAAATATGATTTTTTTTTTTCATTTAGCTGAGCAAATTTACAGTTCATTTTCCTTGACTGTACAAATTTTCCAACAGTGTTAAACAAACAATTTCATGAATACAATCCGTTATGGTAGACTAGATGGTGTGTGCTACAGTCCAATACAAACCGGATTACTCCAAAAAAGATCAATGATTATTTAAACCACAAGTTTTGAATATAAATGTAAGTTTATGTAAACCTACTATAAGGTACATCAAATAAACCGCACAGCAGAAAGCTAAGGGCCGTACACTTGAATAGCAAAACAGATGAAATTCTCTGTAGATTTATGGACTTATCACACAACCTGAACCAAAGGCAAATAAACTTTAAAAACTTAAAATATTGGAAAATGAAAATTATTGAGCCTGTAATAATATAAAATAATTATTCATATACAACAACAAAAGGAAAATGCAATCACCACAGATAACCTCGTATATAGATAAGGAGTATGTACAATTTCGGTTATCAATAAACAAAAAATAATTATTACTTTCCACCAAAACAGAAAAAATATTCTATGCCACTGTACGTCGATCAAATAATTTTTAAAAAAAGATTTAAAATTTTTTATAATTGGATTTGTTATTTTGGATGACAAACCTGATCAGAAAGCATGCCCTTAAAGGCTGAACTAATACAGAACTTTCTGTACCAAATTAGTTCTTATTCATTTGTTAGAAAGTCTCATAAACTATACAAATAACAAGGTCTTCATCAACCTTGACTCTTTTTTGATAGGAAAAGTTCAGCAGAATTATCCACTATCAATTCAGTAAGGAGTTGTAAGTAGATTGAAAAAAATGTTAAGAAGCAAGAAACTTACAATAAAATTGAATCCTAAATCTTGCAGAGACTTATATGGATATACAAGTGTAAGACTAAATCCATGTCTTAATTAATGAGTTAATGACACAAATAGCGGTCACAGACAACTTCAATACAAATAACCCCATGAAAGTTACAGATAGGCAGAGGAAATATGTACGGCAGATTGGCAGTATATGGAAGGGTAGTCTCAACTCTTTCAAATGGCTTTAAATATTAGAACAAACTGACTCTTGTCTGTGCAACACAAGTCACAGCAAAGTGCAATAATTGTCTGTAAAACTGACAATCAGAGTAAATGATATGGTAAAAATAAAAGTCATTTTTGATAAAGCTCAAAATTCCCCTGTAAGAATTTAAACACATGTCCAAAATAATTGTATTCAAAAACTTTTAACTACCAGTTTTAAAATGACAAGATTATGGTGCATGTGTGTTATCTAGAATTAAATCTGGATTGGATTTCAAAATTCCCCACAAAATTATTTGAGTACATCTTGCAAGATGGCCCAACCCTCGACCACATGGATATGTTCAAGCCAAATCAAAAGTGGCAATAACGTCCTGAGTATGTATTATCTCCACTATTTGCTCAGATGTTGCCCAAAACCTATAGAAGATAACAGATTTTTCACACATTCTTTCAACCATTGGAGGAAAAGTTATTTATGCCTTGTAAGGACAACCCGGTGTGTTTTACCTGTCTGCCTGTTACCTGACTTTTTCAAACCTGTGAGTGAATGAATGAAAACGTTGGTTATAATCTAACAAACATAAAAAGCCTCACCTTCCACCCTAGGCTACATCTGAATATCTAATTAACACATAGAGACAAAGTGCAGATGCACTCGGGCAGAAATCTACATGCATGAATTACTGGCTAAGCTTCATTCAAAGCCAAATGCAATATGGTAACTTTAATACTGTCAACTACTGTTGGTCTGTTTTATTCTACACTTAATAAGTAAAGATCATGCACTAGACGCTGTATGTTGTCTTCAAAAATTACATGTTTGCCAAACAGAGTACACATTTATAAATGCTGACTATTGACAGCTTTTTCATTTTATCTCTAATAACTTAAATGACTATGAAAGAACCAGCATTAGGTTTTGAGATTTTATTAACTAACACATTATTTATTTTGAATAAAAACTTCACAAATTTTCTAATGTACTTTAACATAATCATGGTCTATTTTTTACATGATATTTTTTGCAATAGCCATCTCAACCAAATTTAAACATGCAATTAAAAATGAAACAGTTTCTTCAATTCTACACAGGGGCAGGTTCATCTGCTGCCCTTGGAGAGGGCCATTTCAGGGGAGTTTTTGCTGGGGTACCAGGAGGGGTGTTAGCAATCTTTGGAGAAGCAATTGGGGGAAGCAGAGCTTTTGGGGAGGCCATGTTTGGACTGGCACAGTTTCCATTTCCATTAGCGGCTGGTCTGGGCCAGTCAAGGTTTGGAGTGGATGGTTTGGTAGGTGTTCTCATACCAGGTGAGGCAGTCACTTCAAATGACGACTTAGGTTCTGGGGCTCTAGCTCCAGAGCGTTCTCCATTTCTAGAGCCGCTTCCAGGCTCAACTAGAGCGGTAGTAGCCACAGCCCCCTTTGGAGAAATTGTCTTATCAGCATCTTTGTCAGCTTTCACTGGGAGAGGTGATGGAACCTATAAATAGAGATTCAGTAAATAGTAATGTCTTTTGGATGCTTACCATATTTCTTTCTCAATCTAACATATATAATTGCACCAAACTCTTACACCAAAATTCTTGTGCAACATATAGAAGCCCCCTTATTTGATTTATACAATAAGAAACGATGAAATTATCTTAGCAGATAAATGCAAATACTTTATATGAAAATTCCGTGAAATAAATAATAATGTTTATATATTATAAGATCTCTGCATTATGTCCATTAGTCTGCATATGATTTTTAAGTTAATGTTTGTTACATTTGATAGATAATGCACTTTTGTAGTTGGTTTTATTTTACAGTGGGCCTGGGGCGTGCTAATGTAGTACAAGAATTGGGACCACTGCTTAACCCTGGCATGATCGTAAGAGGCAACTAATAGGGTTTGAACTGGAGTTTCTACATCTCTGATTCTCCAGCAGGTATTAAGTTGTTGGATCCATACCCCATATTTTTATCTTGATGTAAATGAGATGTGGATCCAACAAGTTTTTTCCTGACTGGCGCCATATAATCTATACAGTGTTGGGGTGTCGTAAAACCCAACTCAATCAATCAATCAATATTTTACAGTATCTATACGAAAAACTACCTTGCACTGTTTAAGTTTTCCGCCAAGGACGATTTCCCCATCACTCTTTAGTCTTTGTAATCTTTGTATAGCAACCTCTGTTCTAGCTGTTTGGTTTGTAAAGCTGTTACCTGGATTAATCAATAACACAATTTTATTGAGATCCTATAAAGGGATTTTCACATTCACACAAGTTGTAGTTCATAAACTTTTTAACACGTCGCAAGCTGTAGAGTATTTATTGAGGAAATAAATGATCCTTATAGATTACTGACCTTTCCTTAGAACAAAACGGGTGGACAAAAATATATACATTTGGCATTCATGTTATGTAGAACAAAGTCAGTATACATATACCTTCGGTCTAAGAGTTCATTCTGCTGTATAAACTTAAACTCATTTTCAATAAACACAACCAGATCACATCAGTGTCTTAATGAATGTGTCTCACCTGGTATTTGAAGTGGTAAGTCATAGGTCCCCACAAATGTCCCCCATGGGGATACCCTACTTCTCTTCACACCCGATAACAGGTGGCCTCTGTCATTGGCTACAATTTGTGTGAACCCTATAAATGATCTTGGTCTCTGAAAAAGTAATATCAAGTAAAAGTCAATGTACATGATGCTTTGAAAAATAGCCTGGTTAATTATAAGTAGTAAGTACAAGGAACATATATTTCTTTTCAAAGGGTATTATTCATTTGATCTCATATGATACATATCTTGGAGAAAGTCTGTGATAAAAAGAACCCATTAAGTAGCCAGCATTTACCATGTATAAAAACAAAGCAAAAAGATACAAAGATGCCCAGTTATAATGGGGGCCTTGGAAAATCTGTTGAAAAAAAGGAGAGAAGAGAAGAAGGAAAGAAAATGACATGTTTGTCATAGTAAGGGTTTGGTGAGACACCCCCCCCCTCCCCCCCTGAGAAAAATGGCTGGATCCATGCATTATTACCAGGGTATTCAGTTGACTGTAGCAACAGATGAGGGTCACAATGACTTCCTATGTTTTCAACTTTAGAGGTCTTTTCAAAGTATTTTTAGGGAAATCCAACAGCAAAACAGATTTAGTAAAATTTCACTAAATTATACAGGACCTCATTTCAAAAATGAAAGATCCAAAGCAATTTGATACTACCTGCTAATGAAAACCACTGATGTACTTATCCATCACAAGCGCTGCCTATCTACCATTTATTATTGCATATATTATAAAGTGTACTAACAAAAGTCATTTGCAATCTGTGCAGACCCAAATCTGATTTTTTTATGGAGACCCTTGATCAGCATGCACTATCACTAGTTGGAGTGTTATATATATAGTTTTATGAGTGTATAACACTTCAAGCGTCACTTAGAGTGATCTAGTTTTTAAAATATCTGTACTGAATGGAATGACTGTATTTCACAAAGGATGATCTTAATATAGGCAGTATGACAACTAAATTTATCCCTTCTAATATTTAAGCTGGTATAAGAAAATTTACAGAAAATTATTTACAATAAACACTGTAATCAGTAACAGGTTACAGAGGTTAAAATTGGTGTGATTAAGGAGGATTATGAATACTTTGTGTTGATCAAAATCTAAAAAAAACATTTGGGATATTTTATTATGAGCATTAGATACAGTTAAAGAAATAAACATTGCATTAGGTTGAATTACACATTGTGTAAATGAACTGCACGATAGTTAGTAATTGGTTAAAGCAAAGTTCAAGTCCCTTAATTATGGTACATGATAATGAATCCAGTTTTGGGTATCTGAGTAGGTAATTGAATCGCTGTGTAAAACTGTTATTAACACAAGGCTATTAATTTTATAAATGTTGTACAGATTACTTGATGATCATTACATAATTATACAGAAATTTCCTTTCTATATCACTGTTACAGTAAAAACTGGTGCAAATCTTCCAGTGTATATTTTTCAGTAATACACAGCTTTCAATTGACTCTTTCCTTCTTTGTATATCCATCCATATCAAAAAGCTAAAAGGCAATTTAGATAGTTTACAGCATTCAAGCATGCATGTCATCATAAATTAACTAAATCTGGACATAACTGGTTTGTTAGAATCACCAGGATTTGTGAGCAAATAAAAAACAAGTTAATTTTTAAGGTACATAGTTTCAAATGGTTACATTATGGATATAGTATTTCAAATGTAAAGTTAGCTAGGTTATTGAGGCCAAAGTCAGTTTTATGCCTGTACCAATGAACAGAACACTGAACATGCAGATATTATCAGCATGCAGATTATCAACTGTGACCATAGAAATCATGCATGCAGAATTTGATTAAATAAATACTTTGAACTGTTATATAAACTACACATATGTTCACTTACACAGTCTGTCATGCCACGTTGAATCATTTTCTAAATGCATGAAACAATAGCTTGATATTTTGGCCAATTAAAAGTGATATTAGGGTTAAAATCAGTGATAAAGATTGTAATTTAACATCTTTGAGGTTGTTAACTAGCTTACAAAAGATGAATACCACAAAGTTTTCAAACAGCTCTATAAGATTATTGTATCTATATAAAAAAAACAATGTTTCTGACAACAAAAGAATTGGCTGTTAATGCATTTTTATAGATGAAATAGAGGTTTCATTCCACAATCTTTAAAATAAAACTTGCCCTAAGTCTGCAACAAGTGAAATTGCTGGCAGGCAAATTTGTGTTTCTGTCCGCTCTAAGCAAATAACATTTTTTGAGTCAATGGGTCTAAGTTTCAGTATTTTATTTTAATTGAATAATGAAAGAGATAAAAAAAAAAAAAGATGAAGTGTCCCTTGCCTTTATCTTTAGACTTTCTGAGAATTAAAAATAAAAATATGCATCGATAATTTCTATCAGTATTTAGCAGAAATTCAGACAAGAAATTTTTTTTTGGGGTAAGTTGGTTTAATTTGTTTTGGTAACCTGTCTACCTAAATAAGCAAGTAACTGAAAAAAATTAATGTGAAGGCTAGCCTTCTTATCATATAGCTTAGTAATCTCAAATATAAACCATTATTAATCATGTGGGGTAGTTTTGTAACAGGAGAAAATTTTGATGATGTTTTTTGTCTGAAATGCAGCCCTGCATGAAGGGTATGAACATGATAACTGATTATGAACACTTAGATTATGTGCAACTTATATACCAACACTATTAAGTCTGATAAAATTTCATAACCATTTCTTGTGATAATATATTTAGTATCAGTATTATTATTCAGTTTTACCTCTCTATAGTTTCTGGGCACTTCCCAATTCTGTAATAACGTTGGCTTGAAATTACGCTCATACTGCAAGATAAAATACAAATAAATGTTCATTTTGAAAAAACAAATCAAGAGATAATAGTGGCAAAACAATGTCCAAACCTTCAGGTCAGATA
>JAULCC010027337.1:0-15457 GCA_032358795.1 Nuttallia obscurata | reverse complement strand
TATTGAAGTGAGCTTAATATAACAATGTATAACATTTTTGACTCATGTGAGCTAGATATGATTGTGTTACAGTACTTGTTTGATTAAAGTGAGCTAGATATGATTGTTTTATTTGTTCTATTGAAGTGAGCTTAATATAACAATGTATAACATTTTTGACTCATGTGAGCTAGATATGATTGTGTTACAGTACTTGTTTGATTAAAGTGAGCTAGATATGATTGTTTTATTTGTTCTATTGAAGTGAGCTTAATATAACAATGTATAACATTTTTGACTCATGTGAGCTAGATATGATTGTGTTACAGTACTTGTTTGATTAAAGTGAGCTAGATATGATTGTTTTATTTGTTTTATTGAAGTGAGCTTAATATAACAGTGTATAACATTTTTGACTCATGTGAGCTAGATATGATTGTGTTACAGTACTTGTTTGATTATAGTGAGCTAGATATGATTGTTTTATTTGTTTTATTGAAGTGAATTAATATAATTATGATAACAATATATTACTTGTCTGAATGATATTACAGTCAAAGCTAGAAATGAGTCAACATATATATTTTACATATTACAGTCCAAACTAGGGATGAGTCAACATATATATTTTACATATTATAGTCCAAGCTAGGGATGAGTCAACATACATTCTGTTCATATTACAGTCCAAGCTAGAGATGAGTCAACATATATTTTACATAATACAGTCCAAACTAGGGATGAGTCAACATATATGTATGTAACATAATACAGTCAAAGCTAGAGACGAGTCAACATATATATTTTACAAATTACAGTCCAAGCTAGGGATGAGTCAACATACATTCTGTACATATTATAGTCAAAGCTAGAGATGAGTCAACCTATATATTTTACATATTATAGTCAAAGCTAAAGATGAATCAACATATATATGTAACACATTATAGTCAAAGCTACAGATAAGTCAACATATATATGTAACATATTATAGTCAAAGCTTAAGATGAATCAACATATATATGTAACATATTATAGTCAAAGCTAGAGATGAGTCAACATATATATGTTTCTCCCCTCACTACAGCTTTGAAGTAATTTTCTATTTAACCAGAACTAATAAAAGATCACAGATTTTTTGTTTATATAATGGATATTATTGTTACCACAAAAAAAACACTTTTAGAAATTTACATAACTAGAATAAAAGGAAATGATAGAACAACTAATATTCAAGAACAGCATACAGCTATAATTGTATCTAGAATAAAATGTATTAAAAGTGTGCTTTACAAGATACATACTAGTGTTTAAAGATCTCGTGCCATTTTAAAGTATAGAAATTTCTTGTAAAATAAAAGATGACATTTACCAGTTTAAATCTGGATCAGTTGAAGTGTCCTGCATTTATTTGGAGAAATTTGGTTGTTTGATTGCTTTATTTGTCAGACTTTCAGTCCTCCTAATTTTATTGTGTCACCCCAAGTAATAACCTAAATCAAATAGAACTGGTGCATGCACAAATTGATACCTAATAGTTGAAAATTTTCTTCTTTTGTTTTCGCCATAATTTGAAATGCAATTATTCTACTAAAGAGACATTTTATAGTATCAGGAATTTACTGGTAATATTCAATTGGAGTGTAACATTTACAAATAAGTTTAGATTTTCAAAGAGGCTCGGGACCTTTAAGTCTTATCACAATCTCAGAAATGGTTGGTAAATTTTAGGCCCAAGAGGTTTTCTTCATTAAAGTGGTTTAAATTTACCAAGGTAACATGTTCCTGTATAGTTGTAGTTGATGGAGCAAAAACCTCCATACAGCAATCCTATCTTGTTCCTTAAAGCTAGTTGATGTGGGATTATGTAAATACTTTATGTTGAGTAATTGTGTTATGCTTTAGTTTTTTGTGTGTTTTTTTTTTTCTATTGTTTTTGTCACCTTCTGTTAATTTCATTTGTTGATTTCTCTCTAGCACCATCCATTTACCACTGTCAGATATATGGTTCAGGGCTACACATTATTTTAATCAACATGCTAATACCAACAACACTATTGTCCAGACCAAACTTAACTTTAATAATGTGACATTATCACTTGTACTAATTGATACAGTATTTTGGTAGGTTTTGACCTGTTCATTTATTTTATTTTGTATTTCTTTATTACAACATTATTTTAGCAATTTTCTGACTTAACACTGCATTATTTAAAGTATGCCTGCCTTTGCCTCATACATTTTTTTTCTTCTTCAAAAATGTCAATTAGCAATTCAAAATTTTCTACCTGTCTTGTTAGACAAGTGATATGTACAGTAAGTTTGTCCTGATGTGGATTTTATCCAACTTGTCCAGGACAACTGCTAACGTGGAGCCCTGCTGCTTACAAGAATTTGTTCACAGTTGTCTGTAACAGGCACTGGAAACCTAATCTATATCTGACCAGAGATCTGACCATTATATGTGGTAAGAGACTACCCTTGGACATGAGCTTACTAAACATTGTAAGAACATCTTAATTAAAAATAGCAAAGCCAAAGATGAAGAACAAACCCTGGTATTCTGGAATGCTTTATTGTTAAGTTCATTATAAATCCAGCCACAGTAGCTGCATGGTTAACAGTTAAATGAACTCATAATTTTGGAAACATGTTTTAATAAATTGTTGAGAAACCTTAAGAGCACTCATGAAATGTTTTTGATTTCTGGGAGCCTGAATAAAAGCTTTCTTCCAACAAGACAATCAATTATTAGTTCAAATGAGGCTAAAAAACACCATCAGTCTATAGAAGCATTGGTTATACTAGTCAAATTAGATCTATCTCAAATAGAAGGGGTTAACATATATGTGGTTTGTTTAATTCAACTGAACTTTCAAACCTGAACTAAGCAAAATATTTTATCTTATCTGATTTAATCATTTGTTTAATTCAACTGAACTTTCGTAACAGCACTAATCAATCCTTTATCTACCACTTGAGTGTAATCAACTTAAATAAAGTCACATGAAGTAACCAGCTGATACCAAAGGTTATAAATCAGTGGACGACAATTAACAATAACCAAAAATAAAGGGAAGATAACAAACATGTAAACAGTGAAGACCAAGATCTGAATACATAAAATTCCCTGCCTGATCTTGGATGTTCCTTAAGGATATTTAACCTACTGACAATTTAAAGAGAAATTGTTTGCCTTCCATATAAGTCAAACTAATCAACAGGTTTCCTTCATTTATTTGTTTTACCTTAGTTTATGATTATATCTTAAATAAAATTGTAGCAGTTTTGAAATTATTGGATTATTTTGAATTCTATGAAGATAAGGAGTTTTTAAAACCTGACGGAATTCCCATAGTTTTCTCCTAAGGAGCTTTATAAATACGAGCCCAGGTCTTGCATCAGTTATGTTTTCAATAGCAATTTCTGCATTGCATACCTAAAACAAACAAACGTATAAACATAATGGTCCATGTTACATTAGTCCATTACAGTCCAGATAAAAGGAAAGTACACAATAAAATGTCAGCATATGTCAGGCTATGAGATATTTTTTAACTATATGGGAAAGATATGCAATTGATGTTTATTATTATGTAAAATGGTTGCATGAGCAAAATGGGAAACCAAATTTAACACCAACATCAATACCACTGTTTATATTACCATTTATTACCAAATTTGCAGTGGTTCCAGTTCAGACTTAATCACAGAATCCTGGGGACAAAAAATGTTTGCATGAGCAAAATGAACAAATGAAATTATTTTATAATTAAAGGGAGGTAATGCAGATCTATAATCATGTATGCCTTTACAAATTGTAGTTAGTTTTATATAGATGTGATTAGTTTGTAAAATTTATATTTTATGTAGAATATTTTTATAATCAATATATATCAAAATATTTCATAGTGAGTATAGCTGTAACAAGTCAAGTCAAAATTTTAACACAATTTTATAACAACTGCCAAGTAGAATTTTATAACGACTGCCAAGTACAATTTTATAACGACTGCCCATTACAATTTTATATTGAAAAAACCATTTACATGATTAACCTAAATACTTTTATACTGGTGTAATATTCCTGAAATTCTGAATCACACCAACAGCAGCTTTCAGTTAATCAAAGTGCTAAACAATCTCAAAGAATGTATTGTATATGAATACGTATTAAAGGGAAATTACCTCTTCCACATAAACTTAATTAAATTTAGTTGAAAATAAATCATCCTTTGGACATTTTGATAATTGTATTATAGAGCCAGGGAACAACATGGGGATCTTTTTTGAGAATGTTGACCCAAAGATGTAATGCAAGTTCTATCAGTAGCTAAAATGCTACCAATTCGGCATCTACATTTTTCCACATTTTCAAAAATATGGCTTCCTACTTCAAAGAGTCAACATATAGATGGTTTAACCCTCCAAAATATGGAACTAAGTTTAGAGTTAATTGCAAACAAAGTAGATCCAGATCAGACAGTTCTTATAGGAGTCATCTTATCAAGGTCTGTACTGGAAACGGCCTCTGGAAACTATTATCAGAAAGAATGACCTAATTTACTTTAACATCTTTGAGTTGGACTAAAAATAGGACTTTGATATTCATTTAAATACCGGTAGACCATTTATTTTTTCCAACTTGAAATTCAACTTTAAAAATGATAACTTTGGTTTCAAGCAGTTCTGAATAATCATGTAATCAGAGTTGTATTGAATCAGCACTCTCTTTTCTCAGAATGATTTTTGTACAGGTGCAGCTGTTTTTATTTTACCAACTTTAAATATGCATTCAAACTTTTATAAAAACAATCATTAATTTGAATTACAGAAAGAAGCTTTGTGACAGTCAAATTTTTTACTTGCTCATTTAAAAGATCAGGGAATAATGGACTTCCCTTCCAAGTTCACAAAGGGATAAATCCATTTATATCTTACAGTTACAGCTAAATAAGGTAAAGGATGTATTAAAGTCAGAAGTCATTTTTTAACTTTTTTCTTATGTGTTTATTTTAAAAGATGAATTTCTGTAGTTTAAATTGCTAAAATATATGGGTTGCTGTGCAAATTGTTACACTAGAGTAATTGGAAGAAAACATGTCAAATGTGCAAATATTTCATATTTCAGCCCATGTATAACTGATGTATTTTTACACTCACCTTAAAATGAAAACAAAAGTGGTTGTATTTATATTTTTGTAGTTTATGTCACATCATGAGACAAACTTAGACATAATCAAACAGTCATAAAACATTTTATCATATTTTCAAAATAAAAAAATGGTCATGATTTGACATTATACGAATTTAGATTAGCAAGGACTAATTTGATTTAATATTTTAGCAAACATGTTAAAAGAATGAACTTCAATATTTCACACTTTTTTATACTTAATCAGATGATATCCACCCAAGTTCTAGAATTTGAGGAAGGATATATGTTGCTGTGCAAAATTTTTAGTTTAAAGTCATTAGAATTACCTTCCCAAACTAAAATATATCTGATATTTTATAAATTTAGTTCATACAATATGCTACAAAATGTGTAAAATATAACATGAATTTACACCAGAAGTTATAAAATAGATGTTTGAATTGTTTTTGGATAAAAACTTACAATGTACTTTTACATCTGTTGTGTTGTTAACTTGTTATTCAGTTTTATTAAGACTGGTGTGATCAACGTCATTGGCAGCAACTCCTGTGAGATTGATTATGTCATAAAATGTATTATAAAAAATGCATTATATTTCACTTTATTTAAAAAAAAAAAGAAATAGTTTTACAACAATAAAAAACATGATGCTAGCAGTTAAAACTACATATTTATTAGTAATTAGCCAAAACTATTAATTTTTTTACCATTTGTATAAATTTGGCATTAACAGAAATAAGTCTGACTTTAATACATCCTTAAGTATGAGTTTGATGAGAAAATGTTTTGTTTCTTCATAATAAATAATAATCCAATAAAATATACTCAAACCAGATCAATTTTGTGTCTTCTTTTGAAAATCATCACCCATCCTTTACCCCAGAGTAACCCCCAAAAAAGTCTTTAATGTCAAAAATGTGTTTCCTCTCCAGCATTATCACATGACATGTCATTTGCTTTACTAGTAACAAAATTTAACATATTTTAAACTGAGGAAAAGAGCACTTTGTAATATCAGCTTTGTGAAAACTGATGAACACTATATAATAACTTGAAACTGATCCTGGCAACACACACCTGGTTTGTTGTTGTTGTTTTCAAATCAATGTGATACATCTGATCTAGGAATTACAATGAGTATTTGACAACTCCATTACTCATGTTGACAGCAATTTCAAGAATATTATTACTCTAGAAACATAAGTGACACAAATTTCCTGTGAACACACAATTCTAGTTAAAGGCTAAAGAAAGGCAACAAATATTAGAGGATCTAGTTGCCAATGGTTACCATCATTGTTTTTATATACAGTACTTACACAATATTACATACCAGAGACTATGTTCCTATTTATAACACAAGAAGTAATTATTTTTTACAATTAATGCAAAAACTTTAGTGTAATTTTTGCAGTTAGTTCAAAGATTTTTATCTGAATCAGAAAAGAGAATTACAAGAGTGAGTCAAGACAAGACATTTTAAATTTCTTTGTTACATATAGGATAGGTTAGTCTTGCTATGATCTCTCCAAATGTGGATATGTTACTAGTGGATATTATCAGTAAAAAATGCATTTTGTACATCAATCTGATGTTTGTTACCATCCAAGCTAAAATTAACACTGTGTGTACCTGACTGCAGTCTTGTAAACATTGCGTCAAAGACCATTGGGACCACGCCTGCCTTAGATGTGCCTTCTCCTGCCAGAGTATAAGTCTTTCCTGATCCACTCTCCCCCATTACAAATATGGCGACATTAAATCCGGCAAGGAAATAGTCCAGTAAATCATCCACAGAACTGCGAAATATGTCCAGGTTTGCTGCATCTTGTCGATGTAATGTCTTAAAACTGAAATATGGTGAAACCTGTTGCAATGATGTCTTTTTTTTGTTATAATACTGTTGTTTGTCAAAAATTAGCTTTAAGCTAATGTTTATCATTGTAAAGTATCCAACACTAAATAAAGTTTCTTATATCTTGTGTCTCCTCTCTAATGATGTTTTATAAATATTGCATTCCTTGCAGGTGGCAGTGCATATTGTCAACTTGAGGATATACTGGTGACTGAAGCGCAGCTGAGGTTGACAGAATATTCTGAAGGTTGACTATATGCACTGCGACCCTCAAGGATGCAAGATTTGTTTTTTTTATACTGAACAAAGAAATAGTCAACCTTCAGAATATTCTGTCAACCTCAGCTGTGCTTTGGCAAATGTAGTATATCCTTAGATTAACAATATGTACTGCCGCCCTCAAGGAATACAATATTTGTTTTATTATACCTAACAAAGAAATAGTTTGGCCACTTCCATTCCCACCAAGATCAGATAATTAATGTTAATTAGATTTATAGCCACATAATGATATCATAGCCTGACTCAATGACGTCATTGGGTTTGTCTTATTAGGGGAATGTGATGTCAGGCAAGTTAAACTGAAAGAGGTATTGGGAAATGTATCTTCAAATTCTGTTTTGATTACCGATGACAGCTCTGACTGGTAATGATTTCATTACACCAATGTCCTGTGATGTGCCTCAGGAAATGCAGTATTCACAGTAACGCCAGTCATACCATCCAATATTACCTCGATGAAACTAATAATCATTCTCTGAACTATTTATAGAACAGTCAATATTCAAGGGTGATATGCAAAAATATTGACAGGTATCATTTACTATATGTCATATAGAGAAACTCACAGGAGAAGTATAATAATGTAAAAAATTGCCCAAAGTTGACATTAATATTGAATTATACTTTAAAGGAGCAACAACCACCATTGATGTTTTCTTACTGGTGTGGCTATAGAAAGATTCAACAAACTGCCATAAAATACACTGTAAATGATACGTTGAAGAAATAAATGTAATTCAAAGCCCATATCTTCATAGAATTTTTTATAGACTATACTGATTAGGGTGATTATCAAAGTTTAATGACATACCATGTCAGTAAACATTCCAAGCAACTGACTTGGTTTACAGTAATACTGGATAAAGGCTTTCTAAGCTAGACAGCAGCCAGAATTTATTTGGTCAAAAATATACATTTAAAGGGCCATAACCTTAAAAGAACTCCAGCAAACTGGCTGATTATCAGACTTGACTGAGATACTATGGTAACAAACAGTTGGATGAGGTTTGATGAAGACTTGATAAATATTACTCATCTTAGCAGAATATTATTTTAGATTGCATACCAGCAGTGATCAAACAATGCATGTATGTATAAAAAATTTCAAATCAGGATCATTATGGCAAAAATTGTTTAACACTGTATAGCAGTAAAAGAGAACATTCTATACTACATAATTATAGTGGACACAAGAAATGATGATGATTAAAAACACCTACAGGGTCCACTATTTACCATCAAAAGACAGTCTTTGACACCTCCAAGACACCTAAAGATGTCACAGGAAATGAAAAATTAAAGCAAAATTCTTTGTTTATTTTGTTAGGAATTTAAGGTTACTTCAACAGTATTTCAGTCAGGGTCCACAATTTACCATCAAAAGATAGTCTTTGACACCTCCAAGACACCTAAAGATGTCACAGGAAATGAAAAATTAAAGCAAAATTCTTTGTTTGTTTTGTTAGGAATTTAATGTTACTTCAACAGTATTTCAGTCAGGGTCCACTATTTACCATCAAAAGATAGTCTTTGACACCTCCAAGACACCTAAAGATGTCACAGGAAATGAAAAAATTAAAGCAAAATTCTTTGTTTGTTTTGTTAGGAATTTAATGTTACTTCAACAGTATTTCAGTCATATTGCAATGTACAGATGAAGGAAGACTCTGGGGGATCTCAAAACATAGTGCTTCTAACAAGCTTTGCAAAAATGAATGTAAAATGGGGGGTTTTGAGGAAAAAGAGCATTTTGTGTCAATTTCTTCAGCAAATCTAGTTTTCTCTATATATCCTTTGTGTTTGATATCAAATTAACTTGATCACATATGCAAAATAAATATGTTTTACTTGACATCTACTGAAGAAAATTAAACAGTTGTAACTCACAGCTTTTACTTTTCATCATAAAAGTTTAACCTTTGAAACTTACAACTGACTTTGACCCTCAGATTATATGCCATAGTTTGTCACATAAAACTCAAATTCTTTCAGATTTGATTATTAAAAATGACATTAATAAGAGAAATAATTTACTATGAATATTTAGCAGTATAAGATATAAAAGTATTGCATGATAATGCATTTACTGCTAAATATATTTCCACTTACTTTAGGTATGGTCCTCTGGGGTGTGCAGCTAACCTTTGACCTTCAATGATAAGATTCTCTGCTCCCTCAGCCTTCAGGCTGGGGCGAATGCGACCACAGATCTCAATGTTCATTTTGCAGTTAGCTTATTCTGAAAGTAATAGCATGTAGATACTCAGTTTTAAAGGTTTTTGCATTTAAATCATGGAGCAAGAAATTCATGTTTGAGATATTTTTATTTCATTCTATGAATTTATGTCATGAAGCCATGTCCATCATTCACTTACATTTACTTCAGTATGGTCAGTGTATTATTGGGTACTGAATTAGAAAATCTGGAGTTTTATGAAACTTAGTTTTTCCAGAAGAAGTTATTGTTAATATCTAACTGTAAACAAAATGTTATCAGAACATGTTGTTGGTTTAAGGAATCAGGTTAATATACAGTTGGGTAAAAGTTAAATATGTCTGCAGAACACACTTCTAGAAAGGTTGGGAGCAGTCAATTGCTGCAGTGCTTTTAAGTAGATAAACTGTTTTGTTTGTTGTTATTTTGTTTTCATTTTAATCATGTCCTCAGTAGTACATCATAGTAACTCAACCTAGTAACACATGTACAAATGAAATCACACAATTTGAGACTACTCATTTTGAAGCATGAAGTTATCTATCTTGGGGATGAAAAAAGGTTTCGACAAGGCACCTACCATCAGCTTTAGATAATGATGACTATGTAAGGCTAAGTCACAGTTAGTAAAGTATTTAATATGAAGAATCAACTGTATATTTAAGTTTATATTACCATCACAATAGGATACCCATTCTAATTAGTATTTGCCATTTCCTTCAATACAAACCTCCAAAAAATTATTGGTCCTATAGATAATCTATATAAATCATTTTGATATTAATAAACTCATGTTCTTGGTGGGTTTTTTCAATGTTACATGTATGATAACTGTTTTTGGCATTTCTATAAACACCTGGGAATACTGAAATAAAAAGAAAAATAATAAATGATATACTATTGCTAGCCGAAATCTACATAGCACCTATCTCTAAAAGAGCATCATTTTAAATCAGTTTAATGCCCTTCACTATTATTGTTTTTAATTTTGATAATTACAGTACACTTACAATTATAGTGGGCTGTTTTGACCCTCACTGTTTTGGAAGATTTCTGTTTTTACCCAGATTTTAGTTCCTTCCAATGTAGGATTATGACACTACTAATTTGCACCATATCGCAATTTTTCTGGCAGATTATTTGAATTAAGTATTAAAACCTTGTTATTTTGCCTTAGTTTGGCCCTTTATAAATATTTACTAAATAATTCACATGTGCGTGGTATGAAACCTCCAACCAAGTGGTAAGAAATAAAATAAACATAATACCAATATTGAGTCTTTATGGACAACATTTACCAGTAAATCACAGGAACTTCTTGATTTACATGTTCCTAGCAAAATGACTACATCTAGATATAGCCAACCCTGGATAAACCGAAGGATTAAAAGATTGTCTGCTAAAAAGAAGAAACACTATAAAGAGCTAAACAGAGTGAAAACCTCGAGGATTGGAATTTATATAAACAAAGCAAAACTGAAAGTCAGCGGGAATGTAGAAAAGCACACAATACTTATATAAGTGACATGTTAGATGAGGATAGACGCAATAACCCTAAAAAGTTTTATAGCTATATAAAATCCAGAAAATGTGACTCTTCTGGTGTATCCCCACTAAAATCAAATGGCTCTGTTCATAGTGACTGTAAAGTAAAGGCTGAAATATTGAACTCCCAGTTTACATCTGTGTTTACATCTGAGGACTCTAGTAACATTCCAACTTGGGAAGAAACCTACGAAGAGGTACCACATATTACTGTTACCAGAAATGTAATCTTAAAACTGCTGAAAGACATTAATATCCACAAGGCTACCGGCCCAGACAATATCTCTGGGATTTTACTGAAGAGTGTCTGTGAAGAGGTAGCTGATGCATTGGTACTGATCTTTCAGACCTCGTTGAACAGTGGTAAACTTCCATCAGCCTGGAAAGAAGCATTTATTACCCCTTTGTTTAAGAAAGGTGACAAGAATACAGCATCAAATTACAGACCGGTTTCTCTTACATCTATCTGTTGCAAACTGCTTGAACATATTATACATAGTACAGTTATTAGCCATCTAGAACAGCATGGAATTCTAAATGAAGCACAACAACAATTTCGCAAATCAAGATCATGCGAATCCCAACTTATTATCACCATACAAGATCTAACAAACAGTCTCAACGCAGGCATTTGATAAAGTGCCACATCAACGCCTACTGACAAAGTTGCGATGCTACGGGGTACAGTGCATCTACTTGAATGGATCTCAGACTTTCTAACAGGCAGAACCCAGTCGGTAGTCCTTGAAGGGCAGCATTCTTCCTGCACTCCAGTAACATCTGGCGTGCCCCAGGGGACCGTCTTAGGCCCACTATTGTTCCTTGCTTATATCAATGATATGCCGGACTGTGTCTCATCCACTTCACGCCTCTCCGCCGATGACTGTTTATTGTACCGGGTTATCAAATCCACATCAGATGCACACAAACTTCAAGAAGATTTAGATAAACTCCAAGAATGGGAAAATAGATGGCTTATGCAATTCAACCCAGACAAGTGTGAGATCATTAGAGTCACCAAGAAGCGCTCTCCTATTATCACAACATATAACATCCATGGAAAACCTTTACCACTGTCAACACTGCAAAGTACCTTGGTGCTAATATATCTTCAGATCTTTCCTGGAACAAGCACATAAACATTACCTGCAAATAAGCAAATAATACGCTTAGTTTTGTATGAAGAAATACATATAACTGTTCGCCAAAGGTTAAGGAGATGTGCTACAAGTCACTAGTTAGACCTATTACAGAATACTCGTCCACTGTCTGGGATCCTTTCACCCAATGTAATACCAACAAAATAGAACAAGTACAAAGAAGATCTGCTAGATATGTATATGGCGATTATCGTAGAACGAGTAGCGTAACAACCATGCTCAACCAATTACATTGGGAATCACTACAAGAACGTCAACACAAGCCCAAGGTTATAACGATGTATCGGATAGTTCATCAGTTAATAGCTATTCCAGTTGAGCCTTATTTGGTCAAGACTAACATTTGCTTACTGAGAGGCCATAGTATGAAATTCCTGGTCCCGCACTCAAGAATACTGATACATCAAGCCTCATTTTTTCCAAGCACCATACGACTGTGGAACTCACTCCCAGATACAGTTGCAACAGTCAATACCATCGAGGGCTTTAAGTCCGGGCTGCAGGGGATCAGTGTTTAGACTGTTAAAGCTTTTAACTGTTAACTGTTAATTTAAAGTTTTTATTGCACAATTTTGTCCTCAACGACACATGCATAGATCACCAACTTCGAGATTACTCAATTTGAGGCATGAAGTTTATTTGGGAGAAGAAGAAGAATGAGATTTTTAGCCAGATAATGACGTCATAGCCTGTACAATGACGTCATTTGGATTGTCTTTTGTCGGCATGTGACGTCATGTAAGTTAAACCGAAAGGTATTTAAAAGATATAACATGATTCTGAGGGCGCTTTGCAAATATATGGACTGGTCAGTCAGACCATTAGTAAGATATGGACCGCAGGAAAGCTTAGTGACCAGTCCATATATTTGCATGGCGCCCGAAACATCATGTTCTATCTGTTATAAAGGGAAAGCCCGAGCCGCTTCGCAGCTAGGTTGAAACCCGACTATAAATAACATATATGAGGAAAAAGTATTCAATATACTTAGCTCCGCGGTGAAAATGTCGGTCGGCCATAAGAATCTAAACACCGCCATTTTGTTGTGAAATGGGCAGGTATAAAAAAACCGATAACGCAACAGCTTGGGGATAGATCTCTATTTACAGAAAAAGATCTATTCGCATTTTATGATATAAACAATTTTTTATGTTCATTTATTTTTATTCATTTATTTTATCTAAACTGTGATAATTAACACGAACATGTTGACAGGGTACTCAACGGATTGATGTCAAACCCCGCCCCTCCTCCAAAAACAACAAACAAAACAACAACAAACAAACAAAAAAACACACAACAAAAAAAAACAACAACAACCAACAGCAACAAAAACATCAAGAACAAAACAAACGCTGGGTTGTATAGAATTAAGAGTAAATACTGTGTCCCGGCACATATATGCCATTTCGGGAATTGGAACTCCTCAGCTTTTATCTATAAATATCTTGTCTTGCCCGAAGATGTCCGAGTAGTTACGAATGAGCATTGAAAAGGAAAATGTTCGTCGCCCATGTTGAATTAGAAATCTCACGGACCAACGATATTCGGATCTAGTTCGCATTTAGATCTAATACTTTTTTCGAATAATTAAAAAAAAATCGCTTTCGAAAAAATAATGACAACGCGAATAAATTTTGTTTTTCACTGTTAACATTAGTAAAAAAGCGAATAATCCTCAGCCAGTTCCGCTCGGACTGGTTCTTGTAGACGATTATTATACAAATTGAAATTTGACCTATATCCATATGCAGAGTTATTCCACTGAAAATAACAGCAAGTGAGAAATAACAATCTGACATAAAATTTTGAATCGAGGTTAGGAATATCCGTTGGCTATTTATCGTTCTAAAGACCTTTCAATTATGATGTTTACGGTGACACTTTCGAAAGTTTCGATACCCGCGTTCACTGGTTATGCTGGTTATATTGTAATATCAAGTCGTTCTGGAACATACTGCTCCTTCAAAACCAAAAGCGTTTTTGGTTCATAGCTCAAAGTTATATGCTCGGATGGATAAGTTAGATAACAATCAACGGGTAGCTGTTGAACGGAACTAGGCTACCCTACTGATTTTTTAATGTGAAGAATTTCATTTTATGGATAATTTCATAATTTCAGGGGGCATTTCCAAAAGGGAAGTATCAAACATTGCAGAAAACCAGAAGTTTTTCCTTTTCTTACCTCCAATTTGTAGTCGTAGATGGAGAGAAGATCAAATAGATAGCATTTTAACGGTATATACTGTACTGAATTGTTACTTTTGAACTTGTCCATTTTATGTTATGAATCAGTATCTTTGATGTAATCAGGGGTATGCAATTCATAATATTGTGACACTATTTTACAGTGACAACAATCCAGATAATGACAAAAAGGCTGTTAAATTAGCTATCCTGATATTGGTCTACATTTTTGCCAATTTCTGATGACGTGTATTAACAGTTTCACTTTATCCCATTTAAGAAACATTTCAAGTTTATATAGACACATCTTATTATCATTTCCCTTTCAAGTTCAAGATAAAGAAATGGAATCATCTAGTTTCAGTATGAGTTTATACATATAATATACAATAAAATATGAAAAAATGTAAATAAGGTATACTAAAAATGTATTTTGGAAAATGTATTTTCATATTTATCTTTGAGTGCCGTTGAGTGTCAATATTTGGTGGTGATACGCAAAAAAGGAAGACAAACTCAATATTTGTATCAACGTTTCGGCATTGCTGCCTTTTGCAAGATGTATGTTTTAAAAAAAAGATAGGCCCAAAACGCCACGTTACTCTCGCCACCTTTTGAAAACCAAAAAGCAATTTAAAACAAAGTAATACAGGATCATAGAAACTAACGAGAAGTGGTCCAGAAATAATCGGACTGTATCTTTAACTTCGGTTTAAATTTTGTGTTGACTACAAATTTGAGGTAAGAACAGGAATTTCAAGTTCAAGATAAAGAAATGGAATTATTTAGTTTCAGTATGAGTTTATACATCTAATAAAGAATAAAAGATGAAAATATGAAAATAAGGTATACTATTGGGAAATGTATTTTCACATTCATCTTTGATTGCCGATGATAGCTCTGACTGGTAATGAATTTGGTAAACCAATCTCTTGTGATGCACCTAAGGAAATGCAGCATCCCCAGTGACATCGATCATACCATCCCGTATCACCTCGCAAGTGGGTGAGTGAGTGAAATGGGGTTTTACGGCACGTCAGCACACAAAGGCTATATTGCGCCGGAGTATGTATGTG
>JAULCC010027226.1:0-15460 GCA_032358795.1 Nuttallia obscurata | reverse complement strand
ACAAGTGTTGAGCCACAGTCATTTCAAATACATTAAGGTATATTTCAAGGACAGTGCCTACAAAAGTCCCTGTGCTGGTAATATGAATACTAAATTTATGGATTTATGTGTACTTTAGTCAGATTGCCAGTGTTACATAGCAACAGCAATACTGGAACATCTGACTTGAACACTGATGTAAACCATTTGGTACGTAGATATATTAAATACTCTAGGAACACTTGTCTTGCAATATTTATTTAAGTTATTTTAAGTGTTTACTGTGTTAGGTCGTCCGACTCCGAATGCCAAGAGTTAGGTACACCATTTGTATGACATGCACAATGAGTAAGTAGAAACTGCTTCTGATGATCATGGCTAATAGTTAAAACGCAGCTATTTTTATACATCTTCAGAGTCCTTCTTCACGCATCAACTTTGTAATAAACTGTCGCCATTTAATCAAATAATCAAATAAGTACAAAGAAATTGTATGGTATATTATAAGTTGACTGACTAGTTTTCTTTCCGCAAATGACTTAACACGCCAGATGTGTGAAGCTGTTTGCAGACCTTTTTGACTCTATTCGATTTCCAGTTTTATAACACGTTTTGCCTTAAATAGAATTAATTGTATATGATATCAATTAATTTTGTTTTGTTTGTTTTTGTTAAAATACACGTGTTGCTTACAACAGAGAGTTTTTGTTTTTATTAGGTTCGGAACCAGTGAGTCTGTCTGATAGATATGTCCGACTGATAACAAGAGAACGCTAGAACCTATTGTCATTGTCATTGCCGCCAGTGGAAACAATAAATCACCAATAAAACAAAACTGGTCAAGTAAGTGCTGAACCTACTATCCTTTAATGCTGGATTAACCAAACATATTGTTCACAGACATTTAAAATGAACTTACAAAATATTTAAGTCAATCTTCTACATGCTCCTGCCAATGTGTCGCGATCATGTGGCATATTCTGATAGAATCATCTATGTTTTATTCTCGTCATTTCTCTACGTATTTGTACCCTAATATTGCACATAAAATGCAGTTTGTTTGCTTGTGTCATTTACGTCACTTTCTGCCAACTAGGGCTAATGGACGTCCCAGAGAGAGGGAAGCAGATACAGAGAACTCTTCTGTAGAGAACCCTGGTTCTTTTGTGTGCCCAGTGTATAGCACTGATACACGTGGGGGCTGAACCCCGGTCGGTCTCTTTATCCTGACACCGACAAACCAGTGGTAATGCTAACCCTAAATCCTCAGCGTTAAGGAAGGAAAGCCATCACTACCAATTTCAAAGCCATTGGTTTGACCTGACCGGGGATTAAACCCGCGGCTTCCGGCACCGGAAGCGTACGCTCTACCTCTTGGGCTAACCGGGCGGTCTTTATAAAATGCAGGAAAACATATCAACATTTCAACAACGTAGCATGATTCAAAACTCACGCCTTTCCCCATGATGCAATACTATCCAAGCAGATTCACTTCTCACATCATATAAAGTTACCTAAAATTATATTAAAACAAATGTTATTATAGGCAGTAACCGAAAATGTTTGATCATTCGCCAAATTGAAGGCAAATCATATAATTCAATAATACTATGAAGCTGTCAGAACAATTCACATTTAACTATCATTAAAGGCAGTAGCTAATGTTGTAAGGTGAAGATTAACCATAGTTTGCAGTTGTCCAAACTATTCACGTTTTATCTATCATTTGTCATAATGTTGAGCAGTTGCAGGCATACGGCTTAAGGTAACTACAGGAAGAAGAAAGGCAAGCTATTCGTGATATCATATAATTAAATAATATTGTGAAGCTGTCAATATAAGCCACATTTTGTCTACCATTTATTTTTATATGAACGTTATATGAACGTTATTAAAGACAGTAGCTGAAGTTGTAATGTGAAGCCAAGGCATATCATAGTTTGGAGTTGACAAAACCGTTCGCATTTTATCTATCATTTATTATATGTTGCAGTTGCAAGCAGACGGCTGAATGAAACACTATGGGGAATTTGTTGACGACATATTTGAGAAATCCTCTCCAGGCAGAAGAAGTTCAAGCTCTAAGTGAACGCAGGTAACCACCGGGGTTCGACTATATGTTAACATAACTAACAGTTACACATATTATACGTGTGTGGCCTACTAATACTGTAGTGTGAATTGACAGCTAGTTACCGAGCATGTAGGTTATTGTTTACGTTGTGATTAAGATATAACTACATTTGGCATTGTCATTAGGAATTGATTGGACATGCTTTTGAAATTCAACTATTAAGTTCCGATATAGCCGTCATTCTGCAAGAAATTCATGTGTAAACAATCACACAAAGTCAAAATGTTTTTTGAGTGTTTATTAGGAATTGAATTCCGCTTTAACATTATTTCAGTCATATCGCGACGTCCAGCTCATTACAGGTGGATGAAGACCCCGGTGAACCCCTGAACACTATATCAGGCACAAGGTGCACCCGGGTAGAACCACCGACCTACCAGCTGGAAGGCAAGTCAAACTGTAAAATATATATTTATTTCAAGAATGTTTTTTTGAACAGGTAAAAGCAAATTAAGTGTTGCAAGTAACCTTGTTCATGATTTATTTAGTAACATTGTTATTGTGAAAACGATTTAGTTAAAGTTAGGTGTTTCTGTTTCAGAAATGTTGATAACATTTGTCCAGTATGCAAAGAAATTCTACACGTTCTTGGTTCATATAAAGGTATGTACTTTGAATAGCAGCTCGGTAAACTGGCGATATTACGTATCATCAATATTCAAATATTTACAATATAATCAACCTCTCTTATATACATTTTTCTTCTAAGTAATCTATTAGTCTGCTTATTTCCTTAACTGACATGATGGCAAGTGCATAATAATGATGTGATGTTTTAGAATGCATGTGTTAGACAAGATACACGAATGGGTCTACCAAACAAAAACAAAATTACACAGACATGACCATGAACAAGCATACATTTACAATTTACAAATGCACATCACATATTGACACTATTGAAAGTAAAATTTGATTAAATTTATATCTCGTCATGAAAATTGCCTTTCATATGATTGCGTGATATTGAAGGAAAGTTATAGCCAGAGTGATAAAGGGTGTCGCATATATTTAGAAATATGATTTGAGTGTCTATACTGACACCCTTTGCACACGCCTTTTGCAGAACTTCGCTCACTCATTCTCTTACAACTTCCTGGAAGTAAAGTGTACCTTAAATGATTTATACCTGACTGAAAAGACATGCACAATACCGCATTTACACATATTGTTTTAATGCTGTCCAGATGTCATGTTTTATATCACAGAAAAAATCATAATGTTTAAATGGTTTAAATCGCAACAGATAGTGATTATTCTACCAACTATCTTTTCTAGTTTTCATTTTTTATTTTCTCTTTTTTTTTAATGCAGGAATAAAACATAGCTATTGAATTATCAATAGAACATACAAATATAACATATTATACTATTTACATGCAGAGCAAATCCCACTAGAATTCCTATCAAGGGTTCGAAGAACTTGTCAATTATCCTTTTCCGAGCTCCATTGTCTACAACCTTTAGAATGTCCGCTGGCATTCTGGTTAAGCAATACTGTATCGACCAATCAGTAACACCATTACAATAAAGACTCAAATAGTTTTCTGATTGGTTTAATTGTAACTGAGATAGGCACTTGCATTAATGCAAACCAGTTGAGAGAATTTATATATCTATATCTGAATCATTAATGATAATTAAAAATAAAACAATAAAACGTTTAAAGCATACAACAAAAGATTTCAATAATCCTTCAGGAGGGTGGGGGTACGTTGTCGAGTTGTTATAGTCATTGACTTGCAATATCTCAGCCCCTCACCGCCATGAGTTCGATTACTGGTCTGGTCACTTCGGATGTTTCAAGTGAGCCTTCCAGCTGGCTTGCGGTAGGTCGGTGGTTCTACCCGGGTGCATTATGTGCCTGAAATCAAGTACAAAGTCCCGGGGTCTTCCTCCACCTTTTAATGAGCTGGTCGTCGCGATATGACTGAATGCTGTTTTAGCGACGTTAAATTCATAATAAACAAACCTAAAAAAACAAATAAAACTTCGTTGCTATGCTCAAATCTTGATAATACAACTTTAGATAAATGTTTACTTTATTGTTTAGTAAGATAATACATATTCATATTTGAATTAATAGTACAAGTCGGTTATGTAAACATTGCTAACCTAACTTGAGTGAGGAATGAGTTATTTGGAGGTTTTCTATTTCACTATTCAGAATAGTCTTTGTTTTTTGTTTAAGTTTATTCGTAATTGTACAAAGAATTTTCTTAAGGTTTCTAGGTTTTGTCCGAAACAAATACTCTTTGCAAACAGTCATAATTATGCCACCTGTGAAATGCTTATGGTTTTAAATCTACAGTACGCTAAGTACGAGCTTTACAACACTACTTATACCTTACTTAGTTACTGAACAAACAAAACAACGAAACTAACTGAAACCGTTTTCTTTAGTGAACGACAGATTTTCTGACAAAGGATATCTAAACTGGCTGAAAGCATGTTTGGCTCTACAGTATGCAAAGGAAGCTATGGAACAATTCACCGAAGAAAAGATTTGTGAACTCCACAAAAGCTTACTGCAAAATGTAAAAGACAGTGTTATATCAAACACCGGTAGCTACAACGAGTGTGAAGACTGCGAGTTCAAGACAAAAAAAAATAAATGTCCGAAAGATGTGTGTGATGTATGGCGTGATAAGATAGTGGCATGTTGTGTGGGGCGGCAGATAAATTGGAAGAAAACGAACATCAAAGATGTGAAAAAGAACCCCTGGGACCTTGCAAAAGTTTTCCAGAGAGATGGTTGTGAAAATCATAAAGGACCGGAAAATGCCGACATGTCAGCGTTGCTTGGATTAGTACTAAGATGTACATATTTCAAAACATACGTTAATGACATGGGATTAGTGAACAAGGTAAGATTTGTTTAATGTTATCTTGTGTGCGCATATGTGTACGTGTGTGGGTGTAATTATGATTGTGTAACGGGTTTGAATTGTTATAATACGAAATTCAGCCACATTTGTTCAATGAACATGTTGTATGATAATAAAAAGAGTGAAGTAAAATGACATATTTAACCACGTGTTTACATAGATACACCTTATATTTGATAGTGATAATTGGTATAGATCTTGAAAAACGTTAGCCTTTGTTTATTTTATGTTTAGGTCCGAGACATTCGCAATAGCTTATTTCACTCTGAAAACATGAAGATAGTTGACGAAACAACATTACGCCAGCACATCGAAACTGTTTTAGATCTACTCGATGATCCAGAAGACTTAAAAAACCAAGAAAGATGCCAACGAATGGTGAAGAAAATCAAAAGGGTTGTTATATATTTTAGCGTGATAATATTATAACTTTTCATACGCTTGCAATGTTTGCTTCCGGGTTGCTGTTTTACTTTTGTGTACTTCTGCCTGCAATAAGATGTTAATCATGCATGTCGTATTTTCAAATACGCATTCGGGTTTTACATGTAATTTACACTTCCGATTAACTACATAAAGTTATTTTGTGCGGATTGAATATCTATATTTAGTTTCTTATGAAATGCTCTTACCATAGCAAACAAAAGAATAATTAATTGAAATGTCTTTTCCGATTTTACAAAAATACAAGGTGACCGTTTAGAAATTTTGTTGAGTGTTTATATTTGTTTACTTGTTTTATACAGCTTCGAGATAAGAAAGAAAGACCAGGTTTAGAAGAAGAACATATGATCTTTTCAGAACATGTAACATGCATGAAAGAAAAACGGAATGCACAGCAGGATCTGTTGAAAAGCGCAGAAACAATAGAAGAATTCAAGGAAGTTCAAAGGAAAATTAAAAAGGTAAAATGATAGAGTGATATGATAATCATCTTCAACCATTTTAAAGCAAATATTTGCTGCATACATGAACGTATCTGTGCATGATTTAAGGATGTAAATTATGTGAGATAACGAAACTCAATCAAGCTCTAAAATGTGTTGCAAACCAAAACGGTAGATACTCCTGCTACGAATTAGTTTTTATTAAAACATTTTTCTGAAATTGGTAGCCTAGGGATGTGTCATGAGAAGTTTCAAAGGAAAGGTATTACATGAACACAACCCAATTTGTATTATAGATTTTAGGAGTTTTACAACAGAACCTTTAAATCATATCTTAACGTTTTGTAATAGAGCAGCTAGGCTTTCAAAGGTATGATGTGTGTTAGTTTTATCTTCTCTAGATCGAAGATAAAAGCCAGCGCTTAGGCTTTTTTCTTGACATGAACACGATAGACGAACCTGAAATGAGACAAGATTTATCTGATATAAATGCTACATCACGAGAAATATACATTGAAGCGGAGCGAAATCTAGTCAGAATGGAGATAAAGAAAGAAAACGAACGACTCATAAGAGAGGTAGGATATGTTTAACGTAATATGCGATGAAACGTTGTCATTCCAACACTTTTTGGCAACAAATGATATTGTCGTAGAGGACAGATTGTGATCATAAATCTTTGAAAAATCTATGCATTAGTTTCTAGAAATTACACCAGGGAGCAATGTATATGCACATGTTTATATGAACACAGGATCAGATAAATTGGATTATATGATTCGTTCCTTGCCATCCCTCATTACAACTTAAACTTTAGCCATTTTAACAAAGCTGTATTTAGTTTCAAAATCAGCAGTCATATATATTGTTATTTTAATTTAGTGGTCTTTTGTCTGGATAGCCAGCATGTGTAGCTGCTATTATATCTAAACATTTCACATTTACAGAAAATGCCAGGTAAACCAATGACTTCAAACGTTAGACTTGATTCATTAGAACTGGCTTGGGAGAAGCCAGCGTGTGTTATGGATCAGTCTTACTATGAGATTCGCTACAGAGATGTTACCGCTGGTGATGGATGGAAACATGTACAAGCTAGATATAAGGACAACCGGGTTGTTTTAACAAATCTCAAAGGAAATACTGCTTTTGTTTTCCAAGTGAGAATGATTCAAGAGGACGATGTTGGGCCTTATAGCGAACAAAGTGATGCGGTGAGCACCGTTATTTCAGCAGGCGGACAATTGAGCCACTCTGCAAACATTTACAAACCAGGAACACCGACTGTATATACATTGCCACTGAATGAAATCAAAGCCGCTCGAAATGAAGCTGCAAAACTGAGAAAGTTTGAATTTGGTAAGTATGTAATTTATCAATATTAATATTACATTTTCAATGTCACAACTAGTGTAGATAATTCTGACAAGAGAACTTAATATTAAAAAACTGAAGTATAAATATAAATAACCATCATATTTATATTTCTGAATCCATGTTTTTTAAACTTCAATTTTATTGGTCTAATTTTGATATCAGGTTTTGACATACGTACTATATATTTTGTATTTTTATTCTACTGTCACTTTTTAATAAAGGTGATCCAAGTCCGACATGTGCTAGAAAGACTATTTTACTTGTCGGTGAAACTGGAAAAGGCAAAACTTCAGTAGTGAATGGTCTGGTGAATTACATTTTGGGTGTCAATTGGGATGACCCGTACAGATTTTCTGTCGGTGAATTAGACAGAGACAGCACGACCAAAGAGGTAGAAATCTACGTAGAATAAATAAAAACTAAGTGCAATAATGATAACGTTTATGTCTTTATTGCTTCAATATGTGATTTAATGTGACATCTGGCCAGTCAATACAACATTTTTAGTCCAAACTAAATTAGTACTTTTCTGCTGAGCCTTGAAAGTTAACTACCAAAAATGTTATATCGATGATTTTTTTAATATTTATTAAAAGTAATTAAACTTTGTCTAACTATTTATAGCACATATTCCACTTTGAATTATTAAGTATAATCTACTGTGTGTTGACCTGTGTAATTATTATTTTTATTTATTGAATAGTCAACCTCTGCGACTGATTGGGTCACGCAATATACCATTCATTCTGCTGAGGGGTGTAGGATTGATTATACACTTACAATTATAGACACTCCAGGATTTGGAAACACACAGGGTCTTCAAAGAGACCAGGAGGTTGTAGATCAGATACACACAATGATTTCGGAAAATAAAGACTATGCAAATGACGGGGTAGATGCTGTATGCATCGTAATAGACGCACACGAATCTCGCTTAACAGCAACTCAAAAGTATATACTAAACCACCTGTTGTCTTTATTCAGCCGAAGCCTAGAAAAGAACGTGTGTTTACTGATATCTGTTATGAACGAAGAGGATATTGCGGTTACAAAAACTTTAGACGAGTTCAAGCGCCCACTTGGAAAATCGTTTGTAATCAGTAGCTCCTGCCTTTTTACCAACAATGCCGATATGGAGGCATCTACGTTTTCTTCGATGTTTTGGAAGTTATACCTTAAAAGTTACAACTCATTTTTGAACCATCTTAAAGATATTCAAACAGAAACCTTACTTCAGACCAAGGATGTTTTGGATGATAGGAAAAAGCTACGCGAGACTTCCTCATCTCTTGAAACTGAGATTCAGAATCAGTTGTCGGCACAAAGAGATAAAGAAAAGGCAATAGAGAAAGTAAAACAAGTTCAGAAAGAAGTTGACAGTAACAGGGAGTATGAGTATGAGGTAGAAGAAATACATCATATTCAAACAGGTTATGTAAGTTCAAGTGGTCAAGTCAATACATATTGTCTGCACTGCAACTATACATGTCATGAGAGCTGTAGTTGTGCTGATGATTATGCTAAAAGGTCATGCTGCGCGATGAATTCTGATGGTTACTGCACGGTATGCCCTGCTAAGTGTTTTTGGGATCAACATAAAAACACACAAAACATTTATGAAAATAGGACATATAAAATCAGAAAAGTCAATGATCAAATGAAAAGTAAATATGAGAGGGCCCTAGCTCTCCTTGATGTCGAAAAGGAAAAATTGGAGTTCTTTGGGACAAAGATTCGTGAGTCAGATGTAAACATTAAGTTACTCATGAAAAAGATCAAACAAATAAACGATAATCTTCAACAGACAGCGATGTTGCCATGCATAGGTGGTGTTGTAGACTATATCGATCTTCTTGTTGAATCAGAAAAAATGGAAAAGAAAGACGGATATACTGAAAGAATATCGTCTCTTATGGTATTTAGAAAAATGGCAGAAGAAATTGAAAACCGAACGTAATTACAGTCAAGGCTATGAAGGTAATGTAAAATAGTTATTAACTTTATTCGCACATAAGCGCACTTTATTTAACTTGAAAAGCTATGGGTTTCGAATGTTTTGACCATAAAGTAACGACTCATTTATGATGAGGTTATCCCACAATCGGTTGAAATGGTGATATTTACGACACTGACATAATGATTGTATTGTACATTCAAACAAAATTATGGAAACCAATTTGAATACTTTTATTATTGCGTTAATCAGAATTTCAGATGATACATTGTATCTTATGTATATAGTGTTTATATATAGGTGGGGCCTAATGTAGCTATTGAATGTATTTACAGAACAGTATAAATTGGCGGATATTTGTTATGCCGATGAGTGTTCAAGATTCTTCTGTTAGTTTGGAAAAATACCATATTCTTTAAGATATTTTAAACAAACATCTTATTCATCTCGTACGTGCCTTTTTACAATCTTAAGAGTAGTGTTTGATTAATTCAAGTTGGACTTACTTGTGAATTGACTTCCGTTTGAAAATAATACTCTAGTTTATATTATAAGAAAAAGACTTCAGTTTTGGTAATCATTTCTTTTTCAGTTCCATTTTGTTGAAATCCGTGGTTCTATAGAAACTACATGTATTGCAAGGATGTTTCCTGAGCTTTAGCAGTATGAAAGTCACAAAGAACGAACATTGTCAGGGCTTCAACCAAGATACACCCTGGAAAAAGACTGGCATCATACCCGTTAAACTATTGCGCCCCTAAAGCGATACCAGATACAATTCCAAAGCAAATAGTTTCCGTGTACCGGAAACGTGTTTTTTTCTCTCAATAGGTTACGTTTATAATATTCGTTTAAAAGTTAATTTCATAGAATGTATATATTCGCTAGCCAAAGTGGTCAAACAATATACGCCGCTTGATTCGACCTGGACATTAACCTATAGCCTGCTACGGGCGACCGAGATAGAATTTGCAAGCATCTAATCAGGATCCAAGCTGTCTGACACTCGGCCAACAATTTCTCCAAATATTGGGTTTTCTGATGAATTTTAAAATAAAGGCAGACGACAGTTTAAGCAGACGGCATTTGCTCAGCGGGCTAAAGGTTAACAAGCAAATAGAGATCACTACGATAGAGTAATACCCTTTACCGTGTATTATGTCTGTAGAATAATACATGTTATATAAGAATGCTTAAGGCATCTATTGCAGACTATTTATAAAAATGCGTTTTGCAAAGTGTGTAATTCGTCAAAGATATTAATGTTTTGAAACAGAAAACAATGCTAAGCAATGGTATGTTGTCGTGTATACACAGCTAACACATGTCGTCTTTTCGGCCTTATATGTCTATCTATCCACAAACATTGTGCTACATTATTAATGCAAATCACATATGTATAAAATGTGATCTTATGTACATGTATGCATTCTTTATTTATAATTGTAGATGATTGCTCTCATGACGCTGTATTTGTGTCCTTCTAAAATTTTGGGAAACTGTTTGCATCGTTAAAACAATTTTGAAGTAATAGAAATTGGAAATGTCTAATTATTTTAATGATGTGTTTGATATAATTAGAGTGTATGCTTTGTTTAAAATGTGATATTAATAGTCAAAGTTTACATCACCCCTAGATAATCTAGTTCTATACAGCTTGACTAAGTATGTGCACAGAACAATAACCATACACATTAACATGGTAAAAATGAATTATTGGCTTTTAACATCCGTTTTGCAAATGTGCATGCACTTTGGGAAATCCCGTGTGCGTCCTAAGGTCAAATTTACCACGCTGTTGTGCAACTTTAAGTACAACCGCGGTACCAGCCGTCATTTCCATGACATGCATTAGAGATAAATCTAAAATTAGACTTACTATGCGTAGTAGTACATACCATCTTATAGACATGCTAATAATTAGAACTTCTTTTATCATATAAACGATTGTTGTTTTTGTTCGTCAAATGTATAATTGAGACAATGTCCGAGAAAGAATATTCAATATACAATTGGAGTAACACTTCGGATAAAAATGGCTACTTTCGGTTGATTATTACCAGTAGATATGCATAATTTACTGTCAATACAAAAAACATTCGGTTTACTTTCGCTAAGACGTTACTAAGAATCTGTTAATAATCAGCGACGTCCTGATTTTGAAGATTACAATGTTTTAACCACCAGGGGACAATATAATTAGATTGATTACTGATTTAATATACACTCCTAAATGCATTAGTTCGTTCCAACACATACAAGACCGTCAGAGTTTATTAAGAAACATGTAAACAATTATAAGAAGTGAGATCACATATACAAACTATTTTTATAAATAGGGAACTTTGAATTGTTTCTTTGAAACAAGATGTATTATAATCTGTAACTTGCTATTGTCTAAAACTGCCATAAAGCAACTGTATTACTGCATTAACAAGATGGTGTTAGAACATATGCATACGCAGAATTCAACAATCTTTGAAATGTAACATTTGAACTTTTATTAAAATCATTGGGGTTTAATAATGTTTAGTTACAACAGGGAGTTTGAAACATCAATGATTTGCATGATTTTTTCAAGCAATGAATAAACCATGACGTCGAGCTGACAGTTTCACCAATTTTGAAATATTAAATGAAAAGTAAGATATAGCATTTTTTATTTCTGAAATAAGATGTAGAAATCATTTGCACGGCTTAGAATAGCCTCACATACACTCAAAATCGTGTTAAGTAAAGACCTCATCAAATCATAAACAACGAAAGAAATGCAAACACTTCAATAAATATATATGGTATTCTACATCTTATTATAAGATATCCACTTTACTAGATTTAAGAAAAGTATTAACTGCACTAAGCATTATTATTGGCATTCATGAATTAAGAAGTATTGCTTCAAACAATTCAGTTCTGTACATATATACACATTATTAGCTTCTGTTTGAAAATATTATTTTATTTATATATAGACATTGTTCTGTATTTTTGGTTAGTGTATTAATATGATGGTTATTAGCTTAGCATGTTTCATTTCAGTTTTCTCTCAAATAGTTTGCACTGTTATGAGATCATCTTTGCTGATACAGCAAGTTGTCTGTTTGTGGTACGAGAGATGTTCAGATGTTTATATTTGAACAAATTGAAAATGCCATAAAATTTGATTGTCCTATCTTTTATTGTCAATGCGCAATTGTAGTTCCCCTCCGCGCGGGTGAGGCAATCTCCTGGTTTTAACAATAGGAGTTCCACTGACCCTAACCAGCAACATGAAATATCAAAAATCCTAAAAGGGCTGTTTTGGGACAGAGAAGTCTCGGATTAAGATCTACAGCGCGAGCAGTACGAACGACCAACGCCGATGCCGCGATGATGTCACGCCTCGTCGCGTACATCCGCCGTCAACATCCGTCGCTAGTAGCAACAGTCTTTCGTAATGAAACTCCATTAATCCAAGTTAAATAGGGATAACTAACTTGAAAGAAATCCTATATACTCATTAGTTAAAATGTAATATCGAAACGAACAATCGACATTTGACTATGTTCGCCCATTGATTGCATATATGACTTTTACATGTTTGAAATAACATACGTATATATACATGGTAATTCAATATGTGCCTGCAGTGTTTGTTTTTGTACATAACCTCATTGCCGTCCCGATCGCAAGAGACTAATCGTAATGGACACTCGTGACAAATAGCTTGTTCAATGCCGCGAGGTTTAGCGGAAAAACTCATCTCGCTTGTTCCCGTTTTCACCGGGTGGATCGCAACGAATGCGCAAGGTATTACTGTTTTACGTGGTCCGTATTGTATGTTTGATTATAGTAGAATTTGTTTGATCTGAATGCATTTTGATAATTCGTATATTTGAAATTTTGTAAATAAATGAACATATCATGTATTCAAGTAAAAACAATATCAGTGATGCAGTGCATGGTAATGTTCTATATCACATCCTGGAATAGTGTACAGAGGTCCCCCGGGGTCTTCCTCCACCTGTAATGAGCTGGTCGTCGCGATATGACTGAAATATTGTTAAAGCGACGTTAAATTCCAAACAAACAAACAAGCAAATCATAATTAAACTTATGATATGTTTTAATAATGTTTGCATTTACGGTCAGCTGTTCTAGTTGCACGTGTGTATCAAAGTTTCGGACAGCCTATTTTCCATTTATTTGTTGTTTCATGTTTTGTTTTATGCCATGTGTTTTAGGAGTGTTTTGAATGCAAAACCTATTTTTAATGTGTCAAAGGTTTGTGATCGGTTGGAACAGCCGCACGTTATGCTACATCGTTAAATAGCAGAAGCAACTGTATATAAAGAAGAATTAACAGAACGTTATATGTCAGGCTTGAAATGTTGACAGCATTCACAAACTGTTTTTTGTGTTACAATAAATGAAATTTCAGTCGCAGTACTTGTATAATTTCCTAACATGACTTTCAGTAATATTTGACTTAAAACTCTTCAGATGCAGTTTACCTCCTATATGTATGATTGAATATAACATATATTTTCGAAGCAAATGTTTAAGCATGTTTATGAAAATGTGTTTCTGGGTGTTTGAATATGGCGTATTCCAACTTGCTTGTAAAACAATAGCTTCATCTACATTTATAGCAAAAAAGCCTAGTTCTGTTGCACAGAAACGAATTTCAAAATGGTTAAACAATATACAAAGCAGGGGCTTTGTTTTACAACAACCTGTTTCTAGGCACTAACCTATTGTTAACTGACCTTGATTGATAAAAACATAATAAAATAAGAACCATACCAAGGCCTCAGTCACAAGAGGTTGCACATACTTGTGAGTTATTAAAGAAGTATAAACCTGCAAATTACCAATACTTTATTTCGAACTGTAATTATCACTAAATTTGAACATAATCCATCAAGAATATTAGATTTTAAGGATATGGCCACACTTATCCTTGTAATAAAGTTGACTTAAACAATAACTTACTTTTGTATATGTAGCGCTTATTTCTAACAACTGTTATAACATATCCACTAGCATAAGTGTGGGTAGCCTTTTGTAGTTTAAAGTAAACAGCTAGATGTATTTTTGTGCAAATTAGGATGAATTGACATGAGATTTGACAGCACAATTTCGGGTTGTTTAATGAATACATGTAGGAAATTGTGCTCGGGTTTATCTTTTGTGTTATCAATATTTTCCTTTGATGAATTCAATTTATTATGAATACTTATTTAGAGCAATCAATTATTTAACAAAATTCAACGTTTTGATTACAATGCTACATGGTAAAGATATTACTTCTGGTTAGGAAAGTTTTTAAAGCAGCTGATCTATTAAAACCGGAAAGAACTTTCTTATAGCATTTGATAAGTTGTTCAAAACACTCTGTTTTTACTCTTTATGTGTACACTTTAACCAAGAATGTGTGTGTTTATGTATAGAAAATAACTTGTTGGATCAGGGCATGGCAGAGTTTTGTTTATAATCTGGCGCATTGTATAACAGTTAAAGCTATGAAGATATCTAAATGATTGCTGAATATAAATATGGCTGTGATCAAGTTTTTAAAAACCTGTTTTCTAAATTGCTGCTGTATTTAATTGTAGGTTTCAGAAAACAACAAATAGTTAGATATGGCTTTAATTTTTACATTATATTTGTCAAATTTAAGTCAACGAAGAAATATACTTGTATACTATTATCCAGCATTTCACGCGATAACACGGGCTACAAATAAATGTAGTTACGTTGTTAACTGGTTCCGGCAACTTGTACTAGAGTCATTGAATAAAATTGTGTCCTGGTCCAATGATGAGAAAAAACTGTCTGGGTGGATACAACAGTTTGGTCCTTAAAACTAAGGACGAATAGATATCATCCTTCTGACGAATACCCTCTTATCGGTACGCTTTATTTTGTAAAATATGATAGACGAAGACATGATGCGAGTGCTTCTTATTTATCGATATATTTAATGTATGTTTAAAACTATGACAGAGAAAAGAGAACTGAAAATGCATTCAATCGTGACATTGGAAATGTTTGGCAATGAAGGAGAGACAAGTTATATATAAATCCGAAATGGTAGTCAAATAGTGCATATTCGTTGGTATTCAGTCATTCAAAACCTTTGAATTGTTTCCAGCGTATAGGTGCGGTATACGGCCGTTTTTGAAAACATGTTTGTTTGATAGGAGTGTATGGATGACACGATCAGTATTTGCGGTCGACACTGGTAGATAGGACCTGT
>JAULCC010027115.1:2468-15460 GCA_032358795.1 Nuttallia obscurata | reverse complement strand
ATGAATAATAACAAATTCTCTTAAAGCACATAAGCACACCGGTTTCACTGAAAACCACATTATAGACAAAACAGACATTTATAAGGATCATAAAATGGCAGAACGTTTGTTCACACACACTCCACGAGAGATCGATCCGTCTTTCTGATATAGTCACTGTGTAATAACTATCTCTATCACATTACCGGAACTGAAACAATTAATGATAAAAAATAGTACTGTCATGACTTTCTGTAATACATGTACTTGCAAAATGGGTTTAGTGTTCTATGAAGAAAAGCACGAAGGAATGAATGAATATGTAAAGGAATGAATGGATGATTGAATATAATTAAATAGACGATACTCTGTAGTTTCGAACAGACGCTACATGTAGCACATCCCACCCGTAAAAAACTTTCTTTACATTAAATAACGAATAAACGAAACATGAAGAAACTAGTTGTTAGAACAAGCGCGTAGTGCCAATCTTGTTTGTTCAGTTATGATACTGTTAAATCTTATTACATTTCTAGAAATTGGTTCTGTTTTTCGACACCACTAAAATAGTTTTACACACAGCAAGTTAAGTTCATCATGCTTTCATCTTTATATGTGACTTAGAGCTTCAAATTCTGTTCTTCTCTAATGATATAATAAAAACTTACTACAAATAATCCCACAAACAGTTTTACAAAACGTCGAATAATTATCCTTTGCAATAACAATAAAAACATAGCGGGAAACATAACATCACAACACATACGCAAGCAAATCTGAGCAAGGAAGATTGAAATAAGGTACGGTGAATCCTGAGTCTCTCAAAAACAGAATTGCTCGGATTAGTTTTCGATGTATTTTTATCTTTGGAAATGTATTCTTAAAATAAACGCTTGTCGTGTACAATGTTTTGCCAATTACTACTTCTAGCAATTATAAAGCACTTAACACTTACAAAATAACCATGTTACTGTTGTACAACTGCTTTTGTAGAAACAATGAAAAGAACAATCTAAACAGTTGTATAATGGCTAAGTCACAAATAAAGCGGAGGTCGGGCGGCGTATGCGATTTTAAGGCATCGGCAGTCGTGTAGAGGTCGGCGAAAAATTGTGCAGTAGGGAAGTCACAGTCACAATCAAAAGTGCCCCGCACGTTGCCATGATGAGGCCATGACGGGCTAGGGGATCGCCGACCGGCGATCGGCCGACTTTCCGGCAAATTGGGTAAAATTATAGGCCCGTTTACGGACTTTGTCATGTTTGTGTCCCTGCGATACCTCTGTAATATCCGGCTGGGTGACGGTCGATTCTTACAGAACATACGTCGGCCGGACGGGTATCTTAGGCGTTCCTGTCGAGTACCCGGCGATCAATGGCCTCTCTACAGTTACCGTTTGTCAATTTATTACATTGTATTTTTTATTTCATTTTTTTTTTGTTTCATTTAATATTCAATCATACAAAAACGACAAAAACAACACTAGAGAAAGAAATATAACCTTACAACTAAAATCAATATTTTATCATTGATTCCGTTTCTTTTAATATTTAAGGTCATATTCTCTCTTTGTGTATGTCTATGTGCATTGTCTACACAATTTCTTCTCTCAGTATACTGCCTGACTGGTTCTAAGTGTATGCAGATGTCAGAAAACAAATACATGTAATACACAAGACATTATTCAACTAGAAATTTCAAAAACAACAATAGCTCATTCTGGAAACACTAGTCTACTGTAACAACACTTCTCCACAGTTCACTGTAACGGCATAACTCGCAGTCAACTTATAGCAATGTAACTCTGAAAAAAGATAATGTATGGCATTAGTAACCTTTTGTGTTAAGTGATTTTTTTATTTTGATGGATCATGATGATACGATGTATAAGAAGGACTCTTTCCCCTGATCCCTGAAAGCAGTCACAATCATGCGAGAGTAGGTTAAGTACCCGTCTACCCCATCACATGCTGATGTTTACAAACCAGTGAAGTTTGGACAAGACCATTGTCTGATGGATGATGATAATGATGCATTCGAAGGTATTATATTTTACCTCTTGAGTCTAAAAACACCAGCATTTACGAGTATTTTCAGTACTATCCTGCATGTGTCTACCAGCCGGTCGGGTTTGGACGAGTCTGCTAGATGGTGTTGTGGACCGCTTTTTGTACCCTACGAGACACAGGAAACGTGTGGTCCACAAAACGCTCGCGTCTGAGTGGCTTTTGACGGCGCCTGGTCGATACATTTGGATTGTTCGGGTTTTCCAAAGTACGGCCCGTCGCCTTTCCTAGAGGTGTGTCGAGCTTCGATCGGACTTCGGTTAGATACCGACCGATTTATTTGCGATCAGTTTGTGATGCGAAACGCAGCACAAGGCTTTAAAGCTGAGTTAAAAGTAACTAGATACCGGCCCGGTGCCCAAACATGACCCGGCAGCCGTTATGGGTCTCAGCAGAAAAAAGACACAACTAGTAGCGTCCCGTGTTTATCACTTTCCTTTGGGAAAGTGTTGACATTGTTTTAGGTAAAACAATAGTCGCCAGCAGTGACATTTACAAAGTTAATTATATTAATTACTCTTATGGAACAAATAAAGTGTTTTACAGTTTATATATCACATAGGTGCCTTAAGCTTGTCACTTGTAAGACTATAACTAAAGGTAACAAACACAATTTGTTTTCTTCCCCTAAAGTTGCTTTTTTAGTAAATGTATCCTTAATATCGATTGCATTAGAATGACAGTAATCGTACAAGTAATTATTTGAGCTAAAGTAAAATATATTTTAAATTTGGTCAGTTCAGAAAGATCAAATTATTTTTTTAAGACTGTGCAAGTTAAACATGAGTGTTTGTACATAAGATCCAATGCCAGTGTTGCTTAGATATCTACACAAAAGTCCTACCACACAAAGAGCATAATACAACAGGGACAACTGCATAAATAATAAAAATGTGGTTTTAAATAAATGCTGTACTAGTGTAAACAAATAAGTTCATGCTCGCAGCTTTTATAAATATTTTTTGACGGAGTCCTATCTTGACAATTTCGAAAGCTTGAATAAATTTTAATATTTTTCATAATTACATCGTGGATTAAATGAGTAAAGATACTTTTACCTGAGGCACAAGTATATATGCTTTTAGTTGAAATGAAACAATTTTGTTTGCCATACAGTAAGTCAGTTTATAAGCCACACAACAATAAATAAATAAATATAAAACTAAAAGATAAATTAAATACCATGAAATGGGCATGTGAACTTTACGTGAATATAGACACCAAAAACTCAAGATGATATAACTGAATCACATCTCATTTGACAAAGGGAATAACTTTGATCTTAAAACAACCGAGTGCATGATTTTTAAAACTTGTATGCATCAATAAAATAGTTGTGTAGCCTTAAATCAAACTTAATTTATTTGCATTAGCATTACTTTAATAAGTAAGAAATACGTTGTAAACGTCTTGTTATACTTGCATTAAGTTCAAAGTTGGTCTTAAGATAGACAGTTATAATGTTTTCTTTTCCATAAGGTATAGTATAAACATGTTTTAGGTATGAAAATAATTGCCAACAGTAGTAGCACTTCGAGAGTAAATCAAGTTAGTCTTATGGAACAAATTAAGTGTATACAGTTTAGATATCATAATAAGTGTTGTAGGCTTGCCACTTATAGGTTCCTAACTTAAGGTACCACACACTATTTGCTGAATTCGACTAAAATTGCTAATTTCGAAATTGTATCCTTAATATCGAGTGCATTAGAATGAAATGATTGGAAAAGCGTTTTTTTAAATCATAGTTAAATTCAAAGATATTTTAAATTTTTGTTATATCAGTTATATCAATGAAGTGTTTTTTGAAGACAGTTAAAATAAACGTTTTGTTTAAATACGATCCTATGCAAGCGTTGCTTAAATTTTTACACATAAGTCCTACCACGCAAAAAAACCCATACAACAGGGATAACTACATAGTAAGTATTAATAAAAGTTTTTTTTAAAAAAATGCTATTATTGTATAAACAAATAATTTCATGCTCGTAGCTTTTTAAAATATTTTTGTGATGCAATCTTATCTTGGCAATTTTGAAAACTAGAACACATAGAACTAGAACACTTTTATAGATATTTTGTGGATTTTATGGGAGGGGGTATGTTTACCTGAGACGCGTGTATGCTTTGATTATATTAGTTATAAGCTGTACAACAATATTTAACAACACACTTTGAAAATAATTACATATGATGAAATGGGTATGTGAACTTTACGTTAGTACAGACACCAACAACTCACGATCATATACATGTAACTGAATCATTTCTCATCTGGCAAGGGGGATAACTTTGACCGTTAAGCTGATGTGCATGCTTTCGGGAACATTAGCGCGTCAATAAAGTAGATGTAGGACCTAAATTTGGACATATTTAAATCACTTTCGTTTTGAATAAAACCTATAAACTTTCTGCATATGCGTAATTTAACGTGTTCATCAGTAGCTTCGGTGCTTATTTTCAAACGCATTATTTTGCACCGTTATCTCCTTGATGAATCATCAGTCTGGTGATATCGTACCAAAATATGTAAATGCATCTCATTTTGATGCAAGCTGCAATTCATTTCTTTTGGTTTTTCATTGATTATATATAATAAACGAGATTTCAAGGTCACTATGGATGCAGTTTGATTATGTATTAGTAATTTGTGAATGGTTGGTTGCATCTAGGTATTAAGTGAGGCAAATGTTATGGATAAATACGTAAAAATATCGTCAACTGTACCAGTTATTCTTAAGGATTGGGATTTGAAATAAATATGCAATAAATCATTAACGAATAAAGTATTTGTGCCATAAAATTTCCACAATAAATGCATAATTATAACTAATCTAGTGATATATTTGACACTGAGTGTCTGGAAAATACGCAAATCTGTCTTTGAAAGTAAACGGAAAGCAAAGGCTCTCCAGTGAACGTCACTCACATCGACAGGCAGTATTTTGTTATAGATGCATCTGAAATATCTGCATGACAAGATCGAACTAGACATATCAAGTTTATGTTGTATACACAGTTGCAATAAATTGTTATTTAAAAGAAACCACAAACAATAGTTTGAGATCTATGTTTTTTACATCTTCTATCTATTTAAAATAAATTTAAACAAACCAAAATGCCACAGTGTGGAAACCCCATTGACATAGTTGATGGTCCCTTAAAATACTGATGAAACTAACATGGTGTCACGATGATATCATTTATGAGTTGAAATCATAAACTAATTGACAGTTTCTAAAAGTAATGTGTGTTAAAATGATGATTGTTAGCACGTGTTATACGCAAACAGTGTTGAATAAGGTATACATTTATATTGAGATATTTTCATGAGTGGAGTATAAAGAACCCCTTGCAATACTATGTACAACAATTGGTAAGGATATAGTGGTAGCAGCAATTGTTTAAAGTTGTAAAACCCTGAGAGTAAACAGTTTGAGAGTTTTTCTTGAGAACAGGACGATGACATAGAACCTACATTTTTTTCTGATAATGAGTTGCCTACTATCACACGGTTTATATGGGAAATTCTAGAAAAGACCTACATGTATTTATCATTACTAAGGTGATCATTTACACCTCTTTATTCACAACAATGAAATGATGTATAAAGAACTAGCATGTTATCGATATGTGAAGCGCAAAACTCTGGCAAAATAAAACAAAACTTTGTCATCCTTTTAAAAAGTTGTTTATTTTTTTAATTAGTCTTCAAGTTCAACTATAAAGCCAGACAAATAGTATAGGGTTGCTGCTTAATTTTGATTTAGTTCCGAGTTTTAATTAATTAGAAAATATATATTTTCTACACAAAGGCAAATGAACTACATAACTTCCAATTTAAATAATTTGAAGCACCGAAAAACCTTAAATCGTTGTGTCAAGGAAAACTATTGATTGAAAAGAGTACTTAGTCCCATGAACCATTAAATTAACATAATAAAGATTTGTCGTGGAATGTAATAAACTAGACTTTGTAATCATCAACTGTGATGTTTAGATAAACAAGAATTTTGTTTAAAAATCTGTTTTTATGTAGGTTACAACATAATAATGGTAGCTTTTATCAGCCAGTCTGTTATTTGAAAAATATATTTGTTTCAAACAGTTTTATTGATTCTTAAATTCTTGAGCATGAGACCACCGTGACCAAGTGTTTGTGGTCTTGAATTGCACTCTCTCAGTCCCTTACCGCTGTGGGTTCGCATTCTATACTCTTTTCTGAAGATTACAATGACGCTTATATTCCTCTTAGTCATGTAACATCTTAAGTGAGAGGTGCGTATGAAACGTGTTCACCTCAGTTGCTATGTTTATATTTGAAGAAGTCAGACTTAACGACAACAATACTCTCAGTGGCTGCAAAATGTGTTGGATACCGATTGTATGCTGACGAAATGCACTTAAACACAATCAAACAATTTCACAGTTGACAGTTTGAAAATAACATTCCAGAGTTGATACTTACTTTCAGTTGCTTCAGTTGTTGTGATTACCTATAATCAGAATATTTGGTTGGTACGAATGTGTGTTTTGAAAAGTGAACACATTTGATTTCAGCCGCCTTATCTCTTAAAATCACAGGTGCATGACGTGTTAAACCCAATACCCGTATATATTATATACGGATACGGGGATGTAACAAGTCATACACCTATGCTTGAAATAAACTTAGGTAATATATCCGTAAAGTTCTATTTGTAACAAGTAACCGCAACCACCACATACAACCTCAGTTCAGTTATGTGCAGGAGTGATCTTTGTTTATTATTTTATCAAAAAGTAACAACCGACAACGTTCTACTAACACGCAGTAATATTTTGTAAAATTTTGTATGCAGCTGTTTAGTTAATAGTATATAGTAACATGTACATACTAACATAAGCATGTTAGCTGATAGTCACAGAAAGTATCCGTAAAAGGATTATTACAAAATGTTGAACGCTTAAAACCATTTATCATATTTTGCATTTTTATCGATGTATAATTGCATTTAGAACACCATTATGCACCCAGTTGTGTATAAATTGGAACATTGGGCGAAATGAAAGTGACATTTAGGGTCATAAAGCAAGTTAAAGGACTGTGTTATCGGACCAAGTGTTCATTGTTTACACTCACAAGGTTTTAACTCGTTCAAAATTTGTAATACATATATGTGAACGTTTTTTTTTTGTATTGTGTAACGTTTTTCTGCAAACGACGTAAAACCTTAGATAGCGAACTTATCCCACATTTCAGGCAGTTGTCGCAAAATAAAGACGTATGAAATCAGACTGTCACGTGAAGTTCTTTCAACGTGTGTTCCTTGATTCTTGGCCGACTATTTAAACATCGGTTCTAATTACCTGGCCGTTGTGGTAAACTAATGACTTGGAGACCGTTTCATCATTATTTACGATACCGTCGTATTTTATGATCCGTTCCTTACACTACGAATTCATTTACGGTATGTAGTAACCCATTTCATTAACGCCATCGTAAATATGACTTTCGTAAGCATTTTTACGAAATTGTAAAAGTATTTACGATCGTCGTACTACTGCCCACTCAGTACTATAGTCTGTTATCCGATCATCCAATTATATTATTAGCTCCGCGCGCATATTTCAAAAGTTGTCTACACACGAACTAACCCAAAATGAATGACTATTCCGAAAAAGAAAAACTGGAAACGGTAGGAGTCTTAGTATCTTCTTGTAGATTCTCGTACAGAGAAATACATGATTCTCCTGCGATGCTGGGAGTCAAAAAGAAAAAAATAAACTTAATTTAATTTCATCTAATTTTTGAAGGAGTTGACTCTATTATAAGCATCAATAGAAATAGTTTGTTTTACCTTTTTGAGGTTAAAAGTAGTAACTTCGCATATATTGTACACATTTGATATCAGGTAATATTAAATAGCGTAACCTTTGCTGAATAGCTCCATTAGATAAATTTATCTAAAAGATTATTGTTATTTTAGTTTACATGTATAATTCCGTGTGTTAATAAACATATATTGTTTTTCTTGTGTTAGAATATACTAATATATTGATTATATTAACTGTTGTTCACGCACGTTGAGACCTTCGTTCACGTGGTATGACGAACTCCGCTATTTGCTTTCTTCTACTGGCGATTTTCGTTTTATAGTGTAATTTGTGCTTACAACAAGACATGCCATTAACATTATATTAATATTGCTTCATTTCATTCAAACTGATGTTATAGAAAAGTTTAAAATATTAGCAGATCGTGTACACCTTTACACTATTCTTTCTGGTATGCAACAGTCCACAACAGGTCTAACATTTTGTTTTGTTTAATGCATCACAGTCTTTGTCTGAAAATTATCAGCAATTAATAGCAATATGTCTAAGATTACAGAAACCAACAATGTTTACAACGAAATTTGATTAGAAACATCGGATGTCAGTGCCTTGTCACGCGATATATTTAAATCATTAGCAATGCGAATAATTCACAACTATAATTTAGTTTTTCATGCAGCTGTTATGCATAAAATTGCAATAGACAGATTTCGTGCAAGCATGCTACTTCAAATGAATTTATATTATTTGAAAAACGAATTAACATGTTTATCTCGCTTTCTCGTGTCTGAAATTTCTTCAATACGGAATATAAAGAGATGATTGATTCAATCTGCGTCAAACAAAATTGCCTTACGTTATGTTATATCCCTATTGCATCTGCGTTGACTTGTTGCAATCTGCAATAAATGCAAATGGTATGTGTGTTTCAGTAACATATGGTATAAAATCCAGACATCTAATTAGATATAATCGGTTTATATTAAATAACAAAATAACAATTGTCCGTTTTTACAATTTATGTTCAGTTATAAGGTTAATGTGTAAAAGCATCTTTTGTCGCTAATGACCGAGATGAGATCTATTTTAGAATTTGATTAAGATATCACTGTTATAGATACGGATTGAGGAGGCTCAGAGTATTTGGTTGAACCGTAGTAGGATAATTATTTCCAATGATAACGTTGTTTTGATCTTTAATTTAATATATAAAATTATCTGGCTCTCTTTGGTTTTGATGTTGAATTTGAAATAATCCATCTCTCTCTCTCCTCTCTCTCTCTCTCTCTCTCTCTCTCTCTCTCTCTCTTCCTTGTAGATACTTTGCTTCGACCTTTTATGTTTGACAGAATTGTCAGCTAGAGGAAATGCAGGCATAATGATAAAAGTACATTATTATTGAGCTTGGGCCTATGTGGCCGAGTGGTTATGGTCACTGACTTGTAATCTCTCAGCCCCTCACCGCTGCGGCCCGGGCACTTCGGATTTTTAAAGTGAAGAAGCCTTCCAGTTGCCTGGTTCACTCTCTGCCTGAAATAATGTACAGGGTTACACCGGGTCTTCCTTCACCTGGAAAAAGCTAGACGTCGCGATATGACTGGAATAGTGTAAAAGCGACGTTAAACTCCTAATAAACCAACCTATTAAGATATCACACACCGTTCCGATGCAGTCCGGTACTGAATGACGCATCACTTCGGTGGTTCGGTATAGTGCAGTTGCTGATTTAGGCCCAACAGAAAAGCGTAACAAATACAAATACATGTGAATAGGTTAACAATGGGAAACATTGCACTTATTAAGTCAAATAAGTTTGATAAAATGTAAACAATTTATATCTACATCAATCTGAATCTACATCAATAAGAAGAATTTGCTCTGATTTTATAGCACTACATTGAATGACGTATGAGGTATTTGTCGTTATGGTAGTTGTAAGACAAATGAGGTAGACTGATCAAAACAAATGGAAGATTATTTTTTGTAATTGATTATATCAAAACCTTCGAAAAACATTAAATCTTTAAACTGAAAATGTGATTTTTACTCCATTGTAGTTGTTATTGCTACTTACTTATATAATGTTTTACGTCTTAAAGTTGAAACATTTCGACAGGTTTTTGTTTCGGATTATATTTAGGAAATATTCTCATTTTATAAGTAAGGGTTTGATGTTATAAGAAACTAAATCTGTTCTAAATACTATACAGCTTTCTGTAGGATACACAATATTTAGAAAAATCTCAAGAATGTTTGGTGAATTTCAGATCAGTTTTTGAAGTTATCACCATGAACAGGACTGAAACTAACTACGAGTTAATGCAAGACACATTAAAATGGAATAGATATGAGGAAAGAAAATATAATGTCCTTTTTATTTCAACTGAAAGAAACGGTATATTCAGAAAACAAAACACTAGCTTCGTAGCATTGCAAGCAGCAGTATTGTGGACGCTTTTATAAATGTACGTGATTGATATTCTAAGTCGGGATTATTATAATTATACTGATGTAGGACACTGAATCACACAACAAATGAAATCATTTCATAAACATGGAATGGAACTATCTTCGGACAAGTTTATATCTATTTTCTAATACACACTGTTGTTTATTGCACCATTTACCACTGAGAAATTTCTTATTCTGTTAATGGAAGAAGGCCAATATCCAATAAGAGAACGGTACAAGAATAATTGCTGCCTGTCTAGGTATTATATACCTTAAAAAAATTCAATAGAACTGGTATCAGTCGCAAATAGATATACAACTTTCCAGAATCATATATTTAGTTAAACTGTAAAATGTTTATATATAAATATATGTATAATGTAATCATTGTATGATGCCATTTTTGGTTGCCTTATAATTTACTTTTACCGGCATTTCTACTGTGTGTATATATATATATATATACTCGTATATATATGCGTGTTGTTCAACTTTGGACACATGGTATTGTTTGTTAGCGAATGTCCAAGAAATACTGTTGCATTTATATATGGTTCATAGAAACACGCTTTGTTCTATCAATATATGAAAAGCATCTGTTTGTAATTGGCACATGTGTGATAAAAATAGTAAACAAGGCAATCTAATTCGAACATAAAATCAGAATAAGTGAAACAAAATGCATTATTTCATGATATTCCTTCCACAAGTATGACCCTCCGTCCCGATATAAATGAGCATATGTGAGCTCTCTTAAATCTCGACTAATATGCCAAAGGCCAGGGCATTTGTTTCAATTCCTAATAAACAGCACAGAACAGAATAAAGACTATTGGTTACTTGTATATGACATAATGATATAACAAAGCTCACAATAACTGATACAACTATGGCAGTATATAACTTAATACGTAGAACAAGCGATTCCTTTAGATAAAGTAACAAATTGATTTACAGACCTAGTGTACGACTGAAATAAAAGTATACGTTTAAAATTTCTTAGTTTCGTATACTTGTGTTTCATTGAAATTTTCTATAAAACTTAAAACTGTATCTACATTGTTAACTTCAGCCAAGTTTGAAACAGTTTTTATGATGCAATGCGCAATATAAGTCAGAAAAAACAATTAGTCTGGCTTCTGTTCTCTTGAGGAGTTCTTAAGTCCATAGGTTCCTCTTCTCAAGACGTATCTGATAATTTAGAAACAGTAACTTGATTATAAGCAGACTGGACATATCTGACTGTGTGACTTTGCATGGCGTATACCATGTTATTGGCCAAACGTTTGATAAGTAGCGTATTATACTGTTTTGTTGCAATATTGTTAAAGAAGTAAAGTTAAAACATCCATAGTATAGGTTACGAAAAGTATGTCTATTTGTTTGTTTGTTTGTTTATTTGGAATTTAATGTCACTTTAACAGTTTTTCAGTCATACCGCGACGTCCAGTTCATTACCGGTGGAGGAAGACCTCGTGGGACCCCTGTACACTATTTCAGGCATAGAGTGCACCCGGGTAGAACCACCGACCTACCGCAAGCCAGCTGGAAGGCTTCCTCAAAAGTATGTTTATAATTCAGACATTTACATGAAACTGCCTTTGGCTTAGATGACTGCTTCAGCACGAGTTATTTTGTCAAAAATTATCCAATGCTTGTACAATTGATTCTTCATGAGTTTAAAAGAAGCTTTAACGCCTATTAAATGCTTGTTATGTACATTAATGAATTATGCGCGGGTATTAATGGTATATTTGATACATCTAATATAATATCAAATATAACTCGGGATATATCTGTTTAGTAGTAAAGAATATCCAGTTCGATTGCAAAATGTCGCACCAAATGGGGCAAGCTGTCTCCTTCCACCATGGTATTCCTCCTACACGAAAAGCTAGTAATGTGCCATTTGTCATGAATTGGGTTGGTATGAGTTAAAACCCTAATTGAAAATAATGATACTCGGGAACCGGCTTACACTTAGCAGTTATAATCTGAAATATTAGCTGTTTTACATTTGACGTCTTCTACAATATTGATATTAAAGTGTAAATTTACGTTAATGTTATATCTTAATGATGACATATTGTCTTTACTACTTTAAGAAAAGGCCCATCAGCTCAGTTAAGCTTAATTACAAGCACAGTAGTTAAAAAAACAATGAATACTGAGCGTGCATTTTGTTTCACACAAAGTCATGTCAGCATTCTTGAATGTTAAACTCATTTTGTTTTATAGTCATTCTATCCAGTACCCGGTACAATTTTAAAATTCCTTCGAATTAATTAAGATATAGCTAGGATAAGCAATGAAACATATAACGATGGAGATATCTGACTTTTTAAAACCATACCAGATATTCTCTTAATTCCCATTACTTTGAATGCATAAATATGTATTATTAAAATGTACAGAGCCACCGTAAAAACCGGATATGCAAATGGTCGTTAATGATCCTCTAAACATTCCTTGATGTAGTTATCTGAAGGACACTTTACAATGTTCTTCTCAGTAATAGACATTGTCAACGGCCATAAAAATGATTTTCCAGTAGTCACGTGTTCAAGTAATGTATTCTGGTGTAAACGTCGATGTATCATTCTAAAGTGCTCTTCTCATATGTAAATTTAAAAGTTAAATCATGGAAAGTTTTAATTTTCAAATTAAACAGTCATCTCA
>JAULCC010026671.1:0-15478 GCA_032358795.1 Nuttallia obscurata | reverse complement strand
AAACAAATCCGAGCAATCAGACGATAAAGTTGTCGAAATTGCCGATGGCGCCGTGGACTCCGCTTCAACAGACTTCGCGAAAGCAGCACCGTCGTCCATAGGGTATCAAGTTCCTCACGATTATCCTCAGTTTCATCATTTCAGGATGGACAATGACTCATAGTCTCTGTTCTCTGTTGCATTTCTTTCAATCGGTTATTGCCCGCGATCGTTTTAGCCAACTGTTGCAATATAGCCTGATTTTGTAGCATTTAAGCTTGCATACTACCTCGGATGAAGGCTGCCATGACAGTTTCTATGAGTTCACGCGTGAACTCCAACGTCAGTGCGCACGCCTTGTCGGTCTGTCTGCGCATGCGCTAAAAAGTCCTCATTTGCATTATACTCCCTTTCGCACATGTAGGGGAAGATCCTATGTAAGATCTAGCGGCTCTTTTCCCTGGGCGTTGATGGGCGATCTCGATAGCGTCCTCGCCTTATTGTCAGTGCTGCGGCTCTTTGGCCGAGAACGATCTTCTTTACCCCGTGCTTAACGATTTAGCACGCGAAATTGGCACATTGGTGACAGGGTTATCCTCATGTATTGTCTGCACATTTGTATGTTCGCGTCGAGTAGGAAAAGTGTCGGCCATGTCGGCAGATGCTCCAGCTTCCCCGATAAATCAAAGCAATGAAAGTGCTGACAGCAAGATGCTTAAAGCCGTACTGGTAGACATATTTATATTTTGGGTTGGCACTAGTACAAGAAACGATTGAAGACGGTTTGTTTGCACTTGCCATATCTAACTTACAAAATATTTATAAAAAAGAAAAATATTGACAATGAAAAATAATCAGCTTTAATCCTAGCATTGATTTTTACCAGCAATTGTATTACTTACACCGAAATTGTACTACCAAATTCGACCAATATTTCAAATTTGGTGGAGTTAGTTTTCTTTAACAAACTACCATATATGTTCATTTTCATAATGTAGATAGATTCCTTTCCAAAGAAAGACAAACAATCCATATAATAGTTTTTATTTTCTACATATATAGGACAAATCACATTAAATATATAGCGTAGTATTTCTACAGTTGGATTCATGGCAAATATATATGGTGTAAATATTATGGCATTGTAGTTTTCACGCGACGAACGGTAGAGAAATCTATAGAAAGTATCCGGTGATAGTAATACGCTTGTAATTTACTATTTTACGTATAATAATACTGTTTTATTTCATATTTGTGTACATAAATGATTTCTGAAGCGATTTGTGGCTGGATTTGGGTAGGATGTCCCTCTAGTTTAAAAGACACAGGTCGATAGATTTGCGCATATCTAAGCGGATTTGGGTAAGTTTTGGTAAATCGTGTCTGCTACAGCGTAATTATACAAAATTTGAAGTTGTGCACAATATACGCTTTTACCTCAAAATATCTTCATTGTTGTCTCCAAATTATTCAAGTAGCCCTTTCCTATCCTGTTTTTATTCAGAAAATGAATGTTTACATTTATTTGTTTCAACTTAATAAGGAACTACTTTCTTTCACTCTGGCGGATCAAAACACCCCAGTTGCATTCTGGGAAGAGCTTGAGTCCCACCGGAATACCGCTTACTAAAGCAAGGGGGCTCAGTAGCCCCATGCTAAAAATCAATAAATTGCCCACAGGGACCAGATTGCTGATCCAATCAGATGGTGAAAAAAATGTCTATACATATAGTATATGAAAAACACAAGGCAATGATCCAGATGACAAAAACAATTAAAATCAATAAAGATCCTCGACTAAAAGCACTCTTGTAGAAAAGTTTGGCCATGAAGGTATCTGTGGAATCTCGTACTGAACATATCACGTGACTCGTCATCTCAAGGCATCCTGAGGGGCACTCATTGGGTTCTAATGGCATCTAAGGTTTAATTTCTTTCTTTAATCTATTTTTGTTGGGTGCTCTATAATTATTGAAACCAACATTCGGGATAGGAGTGCTAACAAAGAGATCGAATCATCAAAGAAATCGAGCAAGAAATGATGCAATTTTCAATCATAAGATAGAACTTAAGCATGTTTTATCGTGTTCTGCCTACCGGCACACTCATTTAAATAAATATTAAACGATGCCTGGTAACACGTTTTGACTTGACATACTTGATAGAAAAAAAGAAATGTGTGTAAATGCATTTGCTGGACATCTATGTTTAATTTACTAAAGCATATATGTAAAACAACTCACCACATGGCAGCGATATGTACTTACTGGAAGATTGTTGTCGTCTATTTCTCACCAGCAAACAAGTAACAGCCACAATCAGGACAACGTTAAGACTACCACAGACAGACGCAGTGATTACAAGATAACTCTTGTAGGGAGGAAATGTTGACGTTTCTTCTTCTGTAAACATTTCGAATTTAACAAAGATCATTTGATACACAAGTAAAGGTACGTTAACCCATTTTCTTATCGCATTATGATTTATGTATGTTTTTACATGTGTTTTGAAAAGCGATTTAGATATTACATGCAAAAGAACTATTGAAATATTTTTTTCATTATGGTTTAAATATATTTCACAACTCCAACTACGAGTACAGAGAAAATGTATAAATAACTCATGGATATGTATGTTATATTTATACCTGTATACAATGATCAGAACAAAAAGAAACTACAGCATTTTTGTATTGATTGTAAGATAGATTTTAGTATCGGAAAAGTAAAATTAATGAAATACTGAGAATTTTGAAGTTATCCTTCATGTTTCAACAAAACTTATGCGGAAGTGAATGGGTGTGCATGATGTCGTTTTCAGCTAATGCGTAAGGTTGGGTTTGCAGTGTGACAATATTTTTTAAAGAGTGTAAGTTTATGGGGGAATGAAAGGAAAATACGAAAAAACAAACTTAGAAGAAAACAAACATATAAACAACAACAAAAAAGTAAAACAACACAACCATTTGTAACTTACATCTTTCATACACCTAATATAATATTGGACTACACTAAACAAAGAAAATATTGACTCATGACTCAGACCGCCTTTGCCGCATCAAAGGGTATCTAGAGTTATCTCACCTATTCCTTGTATATTTTCTAATTCTTGAAACAGATTTTGTCTCGATACATGTAATTCTGAACGATAAAAGATGAGTAACAACTGCCTTTTTATTCAAATGTGCATTTTAATCCTGATGCAGATTCTGACGAGTGATGATCGAAACTATGTTAATTTAAGTTGCTTGCTTTGTTACGTAATTTGACAAAGGAGTATATTCTCGCGTCGTGAACCAATAGTACAATATGGCGAAGGTTTTGTTGCATTTTTCAGTGATGAGAATGGCGCTGAGTGGGGCATAATGTTTTACAAACATATCTCGTTTTATATCTGAACTTACTTACCTAAGACATATAGTGAACGTTTTAGTGACCAAACAGCCGGAACTGACAGGATATTGTATGCTTTGCACTGAAATGTAAGATTTCTACTACATGAAGGGCACGGGTCGTACTGCAAAACACTCGTTGATTTATATAGATTGGATGTCGACGTTGTAGATTCTGTTATCATGAAGTTATTGGTAACTTTCCCATTTAGATACCACTCAATAGCTGGTTTTGGATCACTCAATGAAGTTGAACAGGTTAGTGTAGTTGATTGTTCGTCTGTAATATTAGTTGGCGTGGAATGATTCAATTCAACGGTCTTGACTGGAACTGAAAGTCAAACATAGCACTAAGTCATACTTGAATGAAAAAGACATATCGACATAACTATTACGATTAAATAATAATGTATACTAGGACATTACCCGCGCAAGCGCGGGTGACTGAATTCACAAAACTTTGAAATAAAAAACATTTCTACAATCCTTGCAACAATATAATTTCTATAAACCTAACCAAATAACTTTTGAAAATTATTTGAAATTGAAAAACAACAACTTTGAATTGAAATGAAATTCTGGTCTCACATGTCTGACCCGGGAGTTTTTCTTCGACTATGTTTTATACTTTTTATCTACGGAACTACATAAGAATCATTTTTAAATATCACTGCATGCTAGATGTACGCTGCTGTTCCAAATTAAAAAAAGAAAAAGAAACGTCAGTATCAAGTCTTGAACCCATGACTAATTGTTTTACTAAGGTGTCAGAGGCACTGCATGTCCGAGAAGTTAACTATTTAAACCCGTATCTCGACATCAATACATTATTCAAATAAATCTTTTCCTTGTCATTTTAGTTTTCGAATTCATTAACTTCATTTAACTTGTGAAAGTCGGAAATTGTCTTTTCCCCCATAAATCAGATAAACCAAGAGAAACCCGACATAATCAACTATGGCATTATCAATAAGAGCAACGTTGTGATAACTCCACACTAAAAACCAGTGGCTAAAGTCTGAAATGAAAATATTTTGAAAAAAACTTAGCTATTTTTGTTAATAAAGGTTTTGAAATGCGTAACAATCTCCAATATTTTTTATATCTATATATATTTGGAAGGGGGTGTCATGTAAATACGTCCTTCTCTCAACTGTTCAATCAAAGGGAAGTGATTTAAATATATACTTTGAAGTGTGATCTTAGTGTTTACCCATGGGGAATGTTGTATGTTATCATTATTTTGGCCGTCATTTACGACTACATATGTAAAATGTTTGTTACTTATATGTGGTATGTTGGGCATAATGCCTTATTTCCTGAATAAAGTCTTTACCGTTTTGCTTTTTTATTCGGCTAATACGTTTTCCCTTATACCTCAAATGTCTCTCAAAAACAGACACAAGTAATTAGTCAATATTTAATGTTTAATATGTAACCGGAGCGCTTGACAGAGCGACAACTGTCGTAACATCATATTCAAACAAAATATAACAATACATGTTATGGGGACATTTAATCATGCCTTATAAATACTAACACATGCTTAGAATTTTAAACAACCGTCTCTGTCGCCCTCTCAACGCTGAATGAGCCTACACCCTTAGTGCACATAAAAACCGTGTACAGCTACCCATAATCTCCTTATATGGAGACTATGTATCGTTTGAAGGGAAAATAGACGGATACGGTATCCGTCTATGGGATATCCCGATTTATAATTATAGATTTTCCCAGTTTAGAAATTTACGGATTCCCTTGAATTGTGTCCAAACTTCTGGATTTCGTACGTATTTGAGAGAAAACTACATTATATCATTATGTACTCTAAATGTATGGTTGGATACTTTTGTCAGACAATACACCGTAAGTTCGGCAAATCGGCTAGAAAAAACCAGTTTGTTTATTTAATAGTATAAATTAAGATAAACGTAAGCCGTAAGATAATGTTCGCATTAATCAATTTCACGGTAGAATCTATATAAATAACTCGCTGCACTACTCTGCGTTTAAATGCATAATATCTTATTCAAACATATGTTTGTAAGTTTCAAATTATATACTCGTGCTTAATATCAACGCACCAATATATCTGGCTGATTATCTTTAAGTTACATGTTTCGTTATTTTATATTTACATTTATTGAAACCTATTTTTCAATAACATAACGTGATATTTTAAGGACACAATCAGCCCATGACCCAGTTTTCTGAATCAATTGCATTTTTTTCTCTCTCTGATATTCTTGTTTATTAGGACCCACATCAATGTACACGTGGCAGCTTTTCATAACTTATCTTAAGACTATCAACACGCAGACAACACCCTTTATTCACGTTTAGGGACTTTCAAATGCACTCCAGGTTCCAGCACCTTCTATTACAAAGAATATAAACTCGAAAGAGCTACGAGCAGAGCAACAAAAAGATAAAACGTTTGAGAAACTTTGGAAGGTCTCTAAAAATGGACAGGAGAAATAGACACAAAAGTGGAGCATTGTGCAAATATGGAGAAAAACAAGGTATATTATACAGAATCTTCAAGCAGATGTGTGGATCCGAAGAACATGAAACGAGGCAAGTTGTGGTACCACTGCCATTAAGGAGGAGAGTTATGGAACTGGCAAATGAGTCAGTCGAAGGAGGACATCTTTCTTTAAAGAAGACATTAGATAGAATCAGTAGCAGTTTCCACTGACCAGGGATAGACGGTGATACAATATGATTCTGTAGGATTTGTGATATTTGTCAGAGAATGATTAACAAAGGTAGGGTTACCAAGGACCCCTTATGGACAATGCCAGTAATGGATGAACCATTTCGACGAATGGCGATGGACATTATCGTCTCAATATCACCAAAATCAGATATTGGAAACCAATACATACTGACGATGGTCGACTATGCAACCCGGTACCCTGAAGCAGTCGCATTACCGAACGTTGAAACTGAAAGAGTAGCAGAGGCAATGCTTGAAGTGTTTTCCAGAGTTGGAATTCCAAATGAAATACTAAGCGATAACGGCAGCAAATTTAGATCAAGGTTAATGAAAGAAGTAAGTCGGTTGGTGTCACTGAAATAGCTTTTTACAACGCCATATAATCCAGAGTGTAACGGTCTTAGTGAAAGGATCAACTGGGTTCTGAAAAACATAATTAAGAAGTTTTGTTAAGAAAGGCCGAAGGACTTGGATAGGTACTTTGCGGCAGTTTCAATCGCATACAGTGAGGTGCATAAGCAAGTACAGGGTTTTCTCCATTTGCACTTCTTTACGGGAGAACAGTTAGAGGGCCCATGCAAGTCTTAAAGGACAGTTTGACGGGAGAGGAAACATCAGAAGTTCACAATACATACCAATATGTACAAGACCTAAAACACCGGTTAGAAGAAACGTGCAAGATTATTTCTGCAAGTGTCAAAATGCGGGGATGACATTCAAGCATCATTATGATAGAAAAGCAAGGCAACTTTATCTAGATGTTGGAGACTGAGTTCTTATATTGCTTCCAATGGATCAAAATAAAATGATGCTACAGTGGAAAGGACCATTTTAGGTTACATGTAGAATCAATAACGTCGATTTCAAAGTGAACATGGGAAACAAAGTGAACACATTTCATATAAATCTACTGAAAAAGTATCAAGAGAGAAACGACAAAAAACTCGCCGGTGTAGCCATTGTCCAAGTGGATACACATGAAGAGGCAGGTGATTGTATATGATGAAAATCTGCTAGATTTCCCTGGAGTGTACAGCAAAGAAACCTACAAAGATGTACAAGTATGTGAAGAATTAACAACTGAACAGAAAAGACAAGTGAGGATACTTCTCGAACAGTACAAAAAATATTTACAGAGCGGCCAGGGACAACTACCTTGGAAGAGCATGTGAGTGAGACGAAAACAAAAGCGTCCATAATCGTTGGATCATATAGCAGGCCGTACGCAGAAAGAGAGGAGATAAATCGTGAAGTTGAAGAGATGCTGATTCTAGAATACATTGAGGAAGCAAGGTCAGATTACAACTCCCCGATAGTAACGGTAAAGAAAAAAGATGGAAGCAACCGATTTTACGTAGACTTTAGAAAGCCAACGAACCCATGGCGAATGTTGAAGACATACCTGCAAAGTAAAAGACGACAAGTTCTTTTCCAAATTGATCTTGCAAAAGGATACTGACAAATTCCAGTTCGTAAAGACTACATGCACTTATCAGCTTTCTCTACACACAAAGGGTTATATCAGTTCAAGAGAATGCCTTTTGAAATGGTCAACTCAGGCGCCACTTTCAACCGTATGATGAGGAAGTTGCTGAATAACTGTGAAAACGTGGATAACTACGTAGATGATATTCTCGGACACACGCAACATTGGGAAGCACACCTGGATACATAACGACATCTCTTTCGTAAAATAAGAGAAGCACGATTAACTATCCGGCCTACGAAATATTTCATTGGGTTCTCCAATATCGGCTTTACTCTGTACACTGTTGGAAATAGAGTCTTACAGATGGAGTATGATAAAGTAAAGAGAATAAAGGTAGCTCGTATACCGAGACAAAGAAACATGTACGATCATTCCTGTGACTAGCAAGTTATTAAGGAAATTTATTCCAATGTTTGCAGAGACAGCGACTGCCCTGACAGATCTTACGAAGAAAGGACGACCAAATGTAATTTAATGGACGTCTATAGAGGATAGGCCATTCAACACACTAAAAACCCAATTGACTAAAGAACCTATCTTATGGCTTCCTGATTTCAGAATTTGTTCTGCAGACAGATGCATTGGATGTGGGCGTGGGTGCTGCCTTACTGCAGAAATACGAAGATGAGCTATTCCCAGTAGCGTTTGCAAGTTAGAAACATTTTTACCTCGTGAGCGGAACCACTTTATTACGGAACGAGAGTGTTCAATAATGTTTGGAATAAGTCACTTTCAGGAGTACCTGTATGGAAAAAAAAATTATCATACAAACATACCACAGTGCAGTGACATATATACAGAGATGTAAACTAGAGAACGGACGACTCATGAGATGGGCGCTATTTCTACAATCTTATAGATTTATGATAGAAGCAATCAAGGGTTCGGCGAATCGCACAGCAGACTATCTTAGCAGGATGTGGTGCCAAGACCAGAAAAGCATACATTCGTGCAGCAAAACTACAGACGTGGATAACACAACACAGACTGCTTCAGATAAGACACTAGGAGGACCAGACGATACCAAGAAGGGCCAGGACGACGATCCGCACAAGGCATAGATAACAGACGAGGCAAGGCTGCGCCAGAAAGATCAGAATAAGATGTTCATAGAAGACAGTACAACGATGTACAGAGACGATCCGTACACAGGGTACAAAATAACAAACAGACGGAATAACAAATGAAATTAAATAAGAATTTTACTTATCTAATTGTACTTTGATTTTTGTAAAATTATTGCTTGATGTTTATTTGCAAATATGGGTATGACCTTTTTTTGGTTATGACGTTATGTCACATGAATTATGATGTTATGTTGTTATTGTCGTTACAATTGACGTAATAAGATATTGCTGATAAGGAGCAAGTCTCAGCAGGAAGTAAGACTTAAAGAAGAGAAGACCGAAAGCAGAAGGGCGAGATTGCTGATAGGGAGCAAGTCTCAGCAGGAAGCAGGTCTTTTCGAGAGGAAGAGCAAAACCAGTAGGACGAGATTTATGATATGGAGCAAATCTCAGCAGGAAGCAAGTCTTAAAGAAGAGAATACCGAAAGCAATAGGGCGAGATATTGCTGATAGGGAGCACGTCTCAGTAGGGAGCAAGTTTTAAAGAGGGGAAGAGCGAAAGCAGTAGGACGAGATTGATGAAAAGGGGAGTAGACTTCCAACAAGAAGCACACCTCAACTGGGGAGATGTCACAGTAGTATATATATAATCAGAAGCAAACCACAAAACACTTACAGTGATCCAAAGCACTACGACATTTTGACACCTATTTCTTAATTATTTTTTAATTCTCAGAACATATTTTGTCTCGATACATGTAAATATGAACGATAATAGAGAAGTAACAACTGCCTTTTTATTAAAATGTGCATTTTAATCATGATGCAGACTCTGACAAGTGATACTCGAAACTATGTTAATTTAAATTGCTGGTTTGTTTCTTAATTTTCAAACATCTCTCGTTTAATATCTGAACTTACTTACCTAAGACGTATAGTGAACGGTGACGTGACCAAACAGCCGGAACTGACAGGATATTGTTTGCTTTGCACTGAAATGTGAGATTTCTACTACATGTGGGACAGGGGTCGTACCGCAAAACACTCGTTGATTTATATAGATTGGATGTCGACGTTGTAGATTCTGTTATCATGAAGTTATTGGTAACTTTCCCATTTAGATACCACTCAATAACTGGTTTTGGATCACTCCATGAAGTGGAACAAGTTAGTGTAGTTGATTGTTCGTCTGTAATATTAGTTGGCGTGGAATGATTCAATTCAACAGTCTTGACTGGAACTGAAAGTCAAACGTGTCATACTTGAATTAAAACGACAAATCGACAAAGCTATGACAATAACATTATATTTCTTATATGCTTTTCCATTAATTATAGGGATTTCTCAGTGAATTTTTACCTTCGCTGTAAAGACGACGGGTTACAAACAGTGATGACGTCATAATCTGACGTCGAAAACTTGACGTCGTTTCGCGCCAATGTATGTTCAGTACCTTCCGATCTGGCACTAAATTACCTTTAAACATCTTTACAAGCATATAAGAAATAGATAATTGTATTTTTTCAGTGTAAGATAAGAACTCAGTTCATCTCGTGGAAAGCAAAGGCCAAATTTTCACTCCTGGCTTCGCCAGTCGTGAAAATATAGCCTTTGCTTTCCACTCGATGAAATAAATTCTTATCTTACACTGAAATATACAATTATCCTCTTTATGTAAATGAAGATAGACGTAAGCCGTAAGATAATGTTTGCGTTAATCAAGTTCATAGTAGAATCTATATAGATAAATCGCTGCACTACTCTGCGTTTAAATGCAACATAATTATCTGAATCGAATATATTTTTGTAAGTTTCAAATTAAATACTTATGCTCAAAATTTCAACGCTCCAATATATCTGACCGATTAGTTTTAAGTTACATGTTTCGTTTGTTTAGTTATACATTATTCAAAACTATTTTTCAATAACATGGCGTGATATTTTAATGACACAAGCTTTCCATGCCCAAGTTTCGTGAGTCAATTGCAAATGTTCTTTTTGCTGACACTCCTGTTTATAAGCACCCACATCAAAGAACACGTGGTAGCTTTCATGACTTAGCTTTAGACAATCAAACACAGACACAATTCTTCAACTTTATACAGGATTAGGGACGTTTAAATGACAGCCATCGCCATAAAGCCGTCGGTATGGAATCATAGGGAATGTCACATGATATGCATTCTTCTCATTCCACTATCATGCGTTTAGTTAGCCGACACCATGATACCAGGCGTGGAATGATTTAATTCAACGGTCTTGACTGAAAGTCAACAATGTCACTAAGCCATGCTTGAATGCAAAAGACATATCAACATAGCTATTGCGATTACTTAATACATGTATATGAAGATAAACGTAAGTCATAAGATAATGTATGCGTTAATCAAATTCGTTGTAAGTAAATTACTCGCTGCATTAGATCTACTTTGCATTTTAAATGCTACAAAGCTGAAATATACATATATTTATGACGGTGGTCTCGTGGTAAGACGCAGGGCTGTGGATCGAAGGGTCATGGGTTCAAATCCCGCCCGTACTGTCGAAATTTTCTGGGCAGGAAAATAATCCAATATCTTCTTCATTCCACCCAGGTGTATAAATAGGTACCTGTGAAGGTGTAAGCTAATATGCAATAGCTGCAATCTGCGCCATTAGTTATCAGTCGATATACAACATGATGTCCGGGGCAAAATATGTATAGCACCTTTGAGCGCATGTCAAATATGGAAAGGGGGCTAAATAAATGTGTATTTTTTAAAAAGAAATGTAAGTTAAAAATTATATAAACGTGCTCAATGAAAACGCATCAATATGTCTAATTATTTTCAGTTACCATTTCGTTATTTTATTTTGACATTTTTTCAAACCTTTTTTTCAATAACATTGCTGATCTTCAACGTCCTGATTGCTGAGGACGTTACGTAAACAAGACCGCTATATTGTTTATTACGCGCCTATGATATCGCTTTCAAACAGCAACACGGTTCTGCAATCCTATTAGCTGACTCTGAGCATATACTCAAATCTGACTAATCAGATGCTTGAGAATATTTTCATACTCATGATGAAATGTTTATAAGCATCTGGCCATGTTCTCTATACATGTAGATGTGCTGACTGGTAAGCGTTAGGTGAGATTAACTCAGATTGCTGAGTCAGAAAGCATGCACATTTGGAAGGGGGCAGAGCAATATCATATCACCACAAAACACTCCTAATAGTGGTTTGATAAAGGGCGAGGACTCGACGATGTACTGACGAAATCTTAGAACCGTGCATTGTTCACTGATTTCGAAATCATCATGTAGTAACGTTGTTTCAGTATGACAACGCTTGGCTAACGTTGCCAGAGTAACGCCTTAGTTCCTAGTTCAAAACAAACAATCAAGTATTGCCCTTGTCAGCGTTTTCGCCATTGATCAGCTAAGGCGGCGAGTTTATATACTAACGTCATCAATAGCACGGTTAGAGCTATCAAATAAAGCCGAGAATGATGACATCCTGCAATACCGGTTCAGCGAATCATCCACACTTTGAGGAGAAGATGCCAAATGCTTTTAGTTTCATCCAGATCATTATTCTCTTTCGGTTTTGCAATTAAAAATAGTAGAACAGCCTGAAAATATAAAAATATCTTTCCTGGTGCGTTTTCATTGACCGCCAGTATATTTAATAATTTTTATCTCTGAACTTGCCTCCAGTTACAATAATTCCTGTCTGTGATACGCCATGTGAATTCGTTAATGCACATCTGATTGCTGATCCGTTGTCATGGTTTGTAATAACAATTGCCAGTCGTGTTGTAGATATGATAGTACCGTCAATGACAACTTCTATAGAGTCTTCTATGCTTGCTTTAGCTTTTAAGCTAGGGTTTATATCCCATTCAAGTATAATTGTTGGTAAGAATTCCTGTTTGTGACACACGAATGTGCTTTCTTCTCCTATTGGGACAAGCATTTGTTGATTCTCGACTGATATGTTGGAAAATACTGCTTGTGTAGACACTAAAAAGTAATACATGAAGTTTTAGTAAAATAACTAATTCAATCAGTATAAATAATAAACACGGAAATGTAGTATTGCAATACACTACAAAAGTCCTCTACCATTAAGCAACAAAAGAAATTGCATTGAAAAATGTGCATAAATGATTAATAGAAATGGAAAATTCAACAACACATTATTACAACAACGATTTTATATTATTTTCATTTTAATGTTTCGGTGAAAGCCTTCAGCAGAATAGCAATATAAAGCGGACGTGACGTAATGTCGTATACATTTGAACTACATTCACGTCAAATTGCGCGAAAAACTAAATAAGAAATACATCACACACTTTTATGCATAAATATGATAACTTGTTACATATACGTATAATAATAAATCTTTAATGACAAAAGAACATGCTGGGTTATCAGTACTGGATTATTTAAATGCATATAGTTTCCTATAATAGTATAGGCTAATATAAAAAATCAAAAATAAGAAACAACCGTAATCCCAGCTTGAAAAAAATACATACATGTACAAACATTATTATTGATTTATACTGAAAAGTGCTTTAGAATTCAATCCTATAGGTAACAGAGTTTGAAGTTTATACATCCAAAATGTTTCTTTGCATAACCGGTTGATATCATTCTTAACAATATCAATGGGCATAAATGGAAAATCATTTAGATTACGCCCGTCAGAGTTAAAATGTGCAGCAATGGTGGATGAAAATGCGGGATCATTAAAATTACAAATCTATATGACCTGTTAAGTGTCGGAGTACCACATTTATATATCTATATAACTGTAAATTTTTGCCTTTCATATATGTAATCATGTAATGTATCATAATGCATTTAAATAACAATACAAATATCCATTTAGACTGAATCGGCGCTATATGGCCTTTTAAAGGGATACGCGCCCAACTGATTTGACATAAGAAATGCTTGAAATTTTGCAGAAGTGGTAATCAAATATATATAACCATCATAGTAAAATAAAAAAAGTGGGGTCACTTTACTAACTTTTTTTGTAAACAGGCTCTAGAAAATGTGACCGATGGCACATTTTGCATGTATTCGAATGAAGAAAAACTAAGTTCCATATATAAACTATGATACATATTTTGAAGTTATTTTTGGATTTTGCACAAAACCAACTATATGACTCTGTCAGATAATATATTTGAGTCAAACAAATAAAGATTGCATGAACATTCTTATAAATAACAGAAAAAAAGCAAATATTAGCAAATAATGTTAATGGCCTCAGGCACGAAAATATCTTATTTTAGGAGAAAAAATTGCACATAAACGTGCATAATTTTAAAACTAGACATAGGAATTTCTTCAAACTTCACATTTGTATAGCTGATTTCATACACAGAGAGAAAATGTACAGAAATTAATATGTCAACGTACTATTTTTCAAAGTACATACGAAAATTCAGATGTAGCTTTTGTGCTAATTTTCGGGAATTTTCTATTTTGATAGACCTAGTTTGTGCAGTTTATAACTTTTTAATGCCTAAGCTTGCAGTCTTCAAAATTGCCAGTAAGGTAAAACATGACTAGTACATGATTGCTGTTCATTTTGAGATAATTAGGTCTATAACTAATGATACAGTGACCTTTTACGCAAAGCAATTTAATTCGGAAATTTCCAAAGTAAATTTACTCATGTACGAATATGGTCAGATAATTCGTCTGCTATCATATTTTTGGTTTTTACTGTAGTTTATCCGCAGAGCGGCGCATGGTATGCGCGCGTATCTCTTTAAGTGTCGCGGTGCCGTTAAACCCAACTCAATCAATCAATAAAATTACAAATATCAAAGCGATGACTATGCATACGTTTTGAAACTGCTTTTTTAATTTGCCCTACGTACTGAATGTTACATTTTCTACATGTTATAAGATAGATTACATTTTTGGTTGTGCAGTTTACATTATGATGATATTTTTCTCCGGTAACAATGCTACTAAATTTAGAACCTACTTTAATATTAGAACAGTGCGAACAACGAGATCTATTACAACTGTGAGACACAGGCGTGTCGTGAGAGTCATGAGTTCATAAATGGTAAACAAACTAACAAAGAGTACTAACTCTGAAATAAAGCAAAATCAGTGTTAAGCTGTTCGAACAATGCATGTCATCTCGGTGTACTTAACAATTGTATGAAATTGTATAGAATTGAAATCAACGGTTTTCAACTTATGCTCCGGACAACAAAAAGTAACTAAGGCCAATAACTCTTTACTTAGTCAAGATATAGTGATTGTTATTGTACATAACAATTCCTCTGATTGAGCTTTACCGTTATACGAGGTTATACTCAATATCATTTATTAATATGACTTTACATTAGTCTGCTCACCACATTAATTTGCTCCCCTTGTAGGTGTGACGTGTGTTTTTCGCTCCGAGGATATTTTGGATATTTTGGAAATAAAGGAGAAATTTAAAGTGTATCTTGTGAAAATTTTCAGTGTATTAAATTGTCAGTACATTACCTTCATGCCACCGAAGAAAGAAAAACAAAAAAAGGAATCTGGGACGAAAGAAAAAAGAGAAAAGAAATGTCTCCAGCCTGTGTGCGGATGTTTCACAAGATAGCCATATAACATGAAAAACCGGTTTGGACAGTTCACAAAACGGGTCAACACAATCGACGGACAGCACAAACACAATAGTGAGTAACGAAAACAAACGTTTTCATCCTTCTTCACCAGATTTTTTTATATTTGACGACACAGTTATGAATTACACCCAGCAACCCTTTCACGGACAAATTATACAACCACCCAAGCGTCAGTTTCCCACGC
>JAULCC010026670.1:0-24645 GCA_032358795.1 Nuttallia obscurata | reverse complement strand
GGATTCGAACCCACAGCGGTGAGGGGCTGAGAGATTGCAAGTCAACGACTATAACCACTCGGCCACGGAGGCCCTTAATTCATAATAATAATACATAAGATATAACCAGGAACAACGTTTATACAATGATATAACCAAGAATAACGTTAATACAAAGATATAACCAGCAACAACGTTTATACAATGATATAAAAATAATTTACGTTAATACAATTATATAACCAGGAATAACGTTTCTACAGTGATAAAACAATGAACAGCGCTTATACAATGATATAATCAGGAACAACGTTTATACAATAATATAGCAATAATTAACGTTAATACTATGATATCACCAGGAATAACTTTTATACAATGATATAACAATAATTAACGTCAATACAATTATATATAACCAGGAATAAAGTTTATTCAATGATATAACCAGGAACAACGTTTATACAATGATATAACAATAATTACCTTTAATACAATGCTGTTACCAGGAATAACGTTTCTACAGTGATATAACAATGAACAACGTTTATACAATGATATAACCAGGAACAACGTTTATACAATGATTTAACAATAATTAACGTTAATATAATGATATCACCAGGAATAACGTTTATACAATGATATAACAATAATTAACGTTATTACAATGATATAACCAGGAACAACGTTTATACAATGATATAACAATAATTAACGTTATACAATGATATTACCATGAATAACTTTTATACAATGATTTAACAATAATTAACGTTAATACAATGATATAGCCAGGAATAACGTTTAAACAATGATATAACCAGGTAAAATTTTTATACAATGATTTAACCAGGAACAACGTTTATACAATGATATAACTATAATTAACGTTAATACAATGATATAACCAGGAATAACGTTTATACAATGATATAACACTTATTAACGTTAATACAATGATATAACCAGGAATAACGTTTATACAATGATATAACATTAATTAACGTTTATACAATGATATAACCAGGAATAAAGTTTATACAATGATATAACAAGGAAAACGTTTAAACAGTATTATATCAATGAACAACGTTTATACAATAATATAACCAGGAACAACGTTTATACAATGATATAACAATAATAAACATTAATACAATGATGTTACCAGGAATAACGTTTATACAATGATATAACAATAATTAACGTTTATACAATGATATAACCAGGTATAACGTTTAAACAGTGTTTTAACAGGAAGAACGTTAATACAGTGAAATGACCAGGAAAAACGTTTAAACAGTGTTATGACCAGGAATAACGTTTATACATTGATATAACCAGGAACAACTTTAAACAGTGTTATAACCAGGAATAAGGTTTTTACAGTATTATTACCAGGAATAATATTTAAACAGTGATATAACCAGGAATAACGTTTATACATTGATATAACCAGGAACAACTTTAAACAGTGTTATTGCCAGGAATAATGTTTATACATTGATATAACCAGGAATAACGTTTATACAGTGTTATAACCAGGAATAACGTATATATAATGTTATAACCAGGAATATCGTTTATACAATGTGATAACCAGGAATAAAATTTATACAGTGTTATAACCAGGAATAACGTTTATACATTGATATAACCAGGAATAACGTTTATACAGTGTTATACATGTAACCAGGAATAACGTATATATAATGTTATTTCCAGGAATATCGTTTATACAATGTGATAACCAGGAATAAGATTTATACAGTGTTATAACCAGAACTAGGAATGACGTCAATACAGTTTTTGACTTTGGTTTTGTCAACCCGAGAAACAAAATGTCACTTTTACTGAGGTATAATAAATAGTGATATTACTAGGAATTACGTTTATACAGTGATATGTTACAAGGAATAACCTACCAGCTAGACCCCCAGTACAGGCTACCACCATCGGAACATTCACTGCCAGTCCGCTTATGATAAAACCCACGCAGCCAGTTATAGAACCTAATATTACACATGGCCCTGGTCCTATGGCATTTATTAACCACGCCCAGCACACACCTACAAGTAAGCAAAGAAAGATAAACCGAAAGGATACAATATATAAGTTTTAATTTCGAGTCGGCATGGTACACAAGTTTGTATTCTATGTATTTATGGTACTCCGTATTGGAGATGCACTAAGACAGATAACAAATAATGCACAAAATTGCGTACGCCTTTAGTGAAATATTTCGTACCGTATTTGTATTAAAGCCATAATAAAGCCCAAAATCATGTAAAAATCATATTATTTAGTGCATGTGTTCACAATCACGAATAAAAACTGTCGCTGAACACATGTATTTAACTATTCAAATTCCATCCACTATTTGTAATTGACTGATCAATGTGTTAATTTCTGATTTTACTATCATATGTCTAAGGTATTGTTTACATTCCGCAGCTCGGAAGGCACATGTACATCTCATGCCCTCGATGTATGGCTAAATGTCACAATTACGTCTTGCGATGTGATTTAATTAATGTGTTCTGTTCAATGTGTACCACAATGCGTGCGATGCCATTCCAATTATATATATGGGATGGTCGGGTTTGTTTCACAGCGTTCAGAATGTCAACAATGATGGACTGATAAATACTTAAATTTAAGTTTGTAGTCACATAGGACACATTTTTAGAGACCCAATGTAACGATATACACCTCGTTTGACTTGCAAAAAAGATTCCAACTATTCCAATTTTGAGCTTTATTATGCCTTTAACAGTAATCGTACGTGCATATTATCATAAAAACAACAACAGGTGAAATCAGATACACACCTATAATAAGGCACAATAAAATGATTCGTCTTGGACACAGGAAGAAAATATATATCGTTATACACGTCCATAAACTAACGCTTATGTAAGATTGATATACCTTTATATTTAACATTAGTAAGGACGTCAAGAAAAGTAAAGTCAACAGAAGTTGAGTTACACATAATGATCTGTACATCTAATTCTGAAACAGTTTTATTTAAGCAGTTGATACATGTGTTATTAATGCGTAAGCTGTTAACATTAATGTTGACAAAAGTTAAAGCCATGTTAAAGTATTAAGTAAGTAAGTAAGTGCGTAAGTAAGTAAGTGAGGGAGTGAGTAAGTAAGTGAGATAGTGAGTGAGTGAGTGAGTAAGTAAGTAAGGGAGTGACGAGTGAGTAAGTAAGTGAGCTGGAAGGCTTCCTCACTTGAAAAATCCGAAGTTTCCAGACCGGGACTTGAACCAGTAGCGGCGAAGGGCTGAGAGATTGCAAGTCAGCGACTTTAACCACTCGGCCACGGAAACCCCCCCCCCCCCCTCCCCTACATTATTTTAAAAAAACGGACATAATAAGCACCTCTGCACTCTGCAGTGTGTCCATGCACCTGTGCAGCATATTCATTTAATCGGCATACCTCCACCAGTCATGACTCCAAAGTACAAACTCTGTATCAAAGCTGCCTGTGACCTCGGGGATTCAAACACTCTGATGATCTCCACATACATAACACTCAGGCTATATCCGAAACCTACAGTCACAAACTGAAGCATTAAGCAGGCGGTCATTATTGATGCTCTTCGCCAGAAACTAGGTGTTAGTCTGAAATGTGGACATATACGAAATTATGGAAGTAATAAATACATGTTAGCAGTATTGCCGTAAGAAAGGTTCGTAGAAACCAATCCTAATGTTACGGCGCACTAGCCGTATCATTTGCTCAATCACAAAAAAACAGGTGACTATGTATATGTATATTACGGAATTCTATTAGTGCCATCGCCCCAGCGCGTCTGCGCTCCGTTCAACTATCAAATAAAATGTTGCACACGTTTAAACTTCAAACTGGTGCAACATTTTTCACCCAAGTTACCTATATATCGTATACGAGTTATGAAAACAAGATACGCAGAGTTCACCATCTACAACAGCGTTACATTTTTTCAGGGAAGAAGTAGCGTCAACGGGAAAACTGTTGCACTTATTGTATCTGCTGAATCCTGTTAGGGCCATCGCGTTGGTGGCGTTGTTGAAAATATATTACGCTGTTTTGATTGATGAAAATCGCGTATCTTTTTTTACTTTTCTCTAAATATAGGATCCTACATGAGTTTTTTTAAAAAAAAATAAACCTTTCTTCAACGAGTATAAGGAAACATTGTTAAGCGAGCCTTGGCGAGCTTAATAACAGTTTCCGATACGAGTTGAAGACATTTCTTTATATTAAATAAAAACGAGGGTAAGATTCTTTTTATCACATGTCAAACAAACAATGGAAAATTGTTGTCCCAATTTATTCCAGTGTACTGTAGTACTTAGAAGTTCTTGTGATTCGGTTTGTGATAGGTAACACGTGTACTATAACAGAATATGACATGGGTATATTGAATAGAATACAAGGCGGGTCATGTGATAATACAATATATAGGAAACTTGGGTAAAAAATGTTGCACTAGTTTGAAGTGTAAACTTGCGCAACATTTGTTTTACCGTTGAACGGAGCGCTAACGCGCTGGAGCGATGGCGATATAAAACTCAGCTCTATTGAACATACAATTCGAGTGCGTAGAAACTGTATATAACAAAGCTCTGCTGTACAGTTTCCGACAACGAGAATTTTATTTTCCTGACCACGAATGTAAGATTCTATTTATCACATTACTCAAGAAACAATTGTTTCAAGCAGAAATCCTTAGCACTTTAGTGCTTTGATATAGATAGAATGTAATTTAGTAAATAAACAGGATTAGTAGTTCCAATATAAATTCATTAATTTCATTTGTCGTACATATCGGCGTAAAAACTTTTGGTAATAACAACGTTAGTAAGACTGCATGAAATAACGATAATTAAGCTAATTTGAGTCAGTAATTCATTGCTTCATAGTTAGTTAATGCATTCGTTAGGTGTCCTGCAGAACTATCATACAGAATTACAAACGGTACACAACCTTAAAAACAGGATATAAATAAACAAAGTTATGGATGCTGAAGAAACATGAAAAAGAAGTTATACATTAAGAGGATACAAATGTATACGCACGGTATTTGCTGAGTAGATCTTCTCGCATTATGCTTTTCCTTTGGAATCAAAAGCTGTTTTTCGTCGTTCTGAAATCTCGTTTCTATTTCCATATTGACACACCTATCGTGAACTTAACCAACAGTTATTCCAGACAATCTCGAACAGTTTAAAACAAATAATTGCGTTAAACTACAAGGTGCACAAAAAAGATATGGACGTAGATATATTATATGACTGCGCGAGACATTCTCTTTATTTCTCTGGTGACTGATTAAAAGGATGCGAACGATAAAGTTATAACACGTGTACATGCATTAATGTGTGGAATTATTTTGACTATACCATATACATTCAGTATTTGCAAGTGATTGGTATTCAAGGCATAAACTTCATGAGTGGTCAAATATGGAGGTAGCACATGATATCTCAGTCGGGTGTAATTAGTTGAATATAGATAACGTGCTCCACGTGGCTTTACTGCTGTGTGTATATGACAAGAATGCATATGTTTAATTATTATTCATTTAGATATAAATTCTGAATATTTTCTGTGTCCCCGTTCTAGTACTGTTTCTTACTCAACACACATGTGACAGGGATATCGATACATATACATTGAGTTTGTTCCGGTCGTCGGATAGACCTGGTGTGTGTTGCAGCTTGTTTAGTTTATAAATATTGTTTTGCTCATGAAAAGACAAACCCAAAAATAAATTGTATCATGTATTATGCGGTACCAGGTTTAAGACCCATCCAAAGAGAAGCAATTTATGCGAACAGACCCCGTGTACACAAAGCATTTTTCAGCCTAAGTTAAGTTTGAAATTGAAATTATTTCCTGCAATTCCTTATTGTATTGAAAGTCAATATAAAATATCTATTGTCAACTCAAAAATTGCTTACAAACATCTAATTTAGATACTTCATAATAATAACTACACTAACTTTAAATACAAAGTGACTATTTTAGGCATGCTGAATATCGGTAAACCATCTTGATTTCAGTATTATCGGTTTATTCGTCCTTTTTTATGAGACGAGTTCAGTTGTGTATTATATTTGCTTTGATATATTAATTGCTTTGCCTTTTTTAAGATAACATAATATCCTTACATGTACAGATATTTTATTATATATATCATGTGCTTGAGTTTTCTATGCTTTATATATCAATAGAACAATCTTCTGTAGAAAATATGCTAGTCTAACGATTAAAAATAGTTCAATATGTGTAAGTCCTACGATCATAGTTCAAATGTGTAAGTCTTACGATCAAAATTCGAAATGTGTAAGTCTTACGATCATAGTTCAAATGTGTAAGTCTTACGATCAAAATTCGAAATGTGTAAGTCTTACGATCATAGTTCAAAATTTGTAAGTCTAACGATCATAGTTCAAAATGAGTAAGTTCCATGATCATAGTTCAAAAATGTGTAAGTCTTACGATCATAGTTCAAAATTTTTAAGTCTAACGATCATAGTTCAAAATGAGTAAGTTCCATGATCATAGTTCAAAAATGTGTAAGTCTTACGATCAAAGTTCAAAATGTGTAAGTCTAACGATCATAGTACAAAATGTGTTAGTCTTACGATCATACTTCAAAATGGGTAAGTCTTACGATCATAATTCAAAATATGTTAGTATTACGATCATAGTTAAAATGTGTGTAAGTTTTACGATCATAGTTCAAAATGAATAAATCGAACAATCATAGTTCAAAATATTTTAGTCCTTCTATCATAGATCAAAATATGTTAGTCTTACGATCAAAGTTCAAATTTTTTGTAAGGTTTACGATCAAAATTCAAAATGTGGAAGTCTAACGATCATAGTTCAAAATGTGTTAGCCTCACGATCATAGTTTAAAATATCTTAGTCTTACGATCACAGTTTTAAATATGCTAGTCTTACGATCATAGTTCAAAATGTGTAAGTCTAACCATCATAGTTAAAAAATGTGTTAGTCTAACTATCATAGATCAAAATGTGTAAGCCTTACGATTATCATTTAAAAAATGTGTTAGTCTTACGATCATAGTTTAAAATGTGTCAGTCTAACGATCATAGTTCAAAATGTGTTAGTCTAACGATTTATTGTTCAAAATATTTTAGTCTTACGATCATAGTTTTAAATCTAACTTTCATAGTTCAAAGTGTGTCAGTCTAACGATCATGGTTTAAAATGTGTAAGTCTTACGATCATTGTTCAAAATGTGTCAGTCTAATGATCATAGTTCAAAATGTGCAAGTCTTGCGATCATTGAGAAAAATATGTCAGTTTTACGATCATAGTTCATAACGTGTAAGTCTTACGATCATAGCTCAAAGTGGATGAATCTTACGACCATTGCTCAAAGTATGCTAGTCTTACGATCATAGTTGAAAATGTGTAAGTCTTATGATTTAAACGTATTACCATGATTTTTATCTGTAGTGTATTCAAGGAGCAATGAGTCCTATTGATAAGTAAGCGGATACAGCCAACCCTTATGTAGAACTCTTTCTTGTTCTTTCACGCGCTCAGTATTTAGCACTGATACACGGAGGGCTGAACCAAGGTCGCTCGGATCGAACACACAGTCTTCCGCATCGGAAGCGGACGCCCTACCACTGAAATAACCGGGCGAACGTGAAATTTCGGCCAAATATTAACATCATCAAATCTATATTAAACTTATCCTAAATATATATTTAAGATCTATCTAATTCTACTGTGGAGAGAATCGTAACTAATATTGTATAGCATGTAGTTCAGTTCATTTGTAAATGTTAAAACGGTACATATACAGGCTGCTTCATAATATCTGACACATTTCAAATGAATACGATGTCTCTAGTGAGACAGATATCACAATATCTTTTATATCAAAATGATATGAGACTTCACATAGAGGATATCTGATGAAGTTTCACTTTATATATAGAGGATATCAGATTCGTTTTCACTTCATATCAAATTTTATGAGACGGGTCCAGGAATCTTTATTTAGCGAGCCTCTGGCTCGCTTAATAAATGTTCCAGGACGAGTCTAATAACATTTTATATGACGTGAAAACGAATCTAATATTCTTTATATCACATGACACAACAATAAAGGAAGAAGAAAGCTCAAAATTCTATTTAGCTATTTCTAATGCATGACGTGGACCAAATAACGAAGCTATGGTAAATCTATTGATAATCATGAACCAAAAACAGTTGATCCACATTTTAGTGGAAAAAGGCCTTCAAACCCCTGTCTAGAATTCGAAGCTGCATAAAACTTAAAACTTTAACAAATAAAAGACTAATTTTTAACTTCAAGGCAACAAATAAGTTTGATTCTGTAAACTATGCCGTGGACGAATATACAGGTCGGGTAAATAGGTTCTTATACGAGTATTTAACGTGTTGTTTGAATAAGAAAAAACGTGATGATTAAATGACACCAGTAATAAGCAACGTCATGTGATAAAGAAAATAGACGCGTCCAGGAATTCTTATAAGCGAGCCTCTAGCGAGCTTAATAAAGATTCCATGACGAGTCTAATAAAATTTTATACAAAGTGAAAACGAATCTGATATTCTTTTTATTACATGACAATAAAACAAGAGGTTAATCAGATTTTTCTTATTGATTTTGTGACGTCATCGGTTCTTATAGTGTATGTAACGTGTTGTTTGTATAAGAAAATACGTGATGATTATATTACACCGGAAATAAGCAACGTCATGTGATTAAATTTTATATGTAACGTCAAGTACGGGAAAACGTTGACGTCATTAAAGGATGATATTATCAAGATGGCGCTGCCCATTGCAAAGTGTCAGAACACCATAAAATTGTATCATGAGAGCCTTTCCGTAAGTTCTGTAACCAGAAGGATGAGATTTATCAAGCTTAATCCTAGTGACAAGAGAATGAGCAGACTGCAAGTAAACAGAGTAATGAAAAGATCTGAGAAGTACGGAAGTGTATCTGACCAGAGGCACAGTAATCAGGGCCGCCCCAGGAGCAACAGGAGTGACGGAAAAAATGCGGAGGTAAAGGCAGGTGATTTGTGAGCGATATTTACTCTTTTGAAACACACATTCTTATCAGCACTCTGTCGCTAAGGTGTTGATGTGACACACGCATAGTTTCAACAGGACGGCGCTAGTCCTCACACTGCACAGCAGATGGTTCTACAGTGGCTAGAAAAAAAGCATTTGACACTCGTCTGATATCCTTGAAACTTGATCAACCATGGCCGCCACACCCCCCGAATCTCAACCCTTTAGAATTTTTCCTCTTGGGTCATCTCAAGGAAAAAGTATACAGACCACAGCCAACATCAACAAACGATATAAAACTGTCCATTGTATGTGAAATCTGAAAGATTAACAGTGCCAAATGCAAGTCTGCCATTACCAACTTCATGAAACGCATGGAGATTCTGCGACGTCATAACGGACGCTATTTTGAGTATATGCTATAAATGTGACGTCTTTTCAAAAGGTGATTGCAGTTTTGTAGATGATTACAATCTATCTTTATCATTATGTGTATAAAAGCTTTAAATAATTTTCTTTAATGTAGGAAAGCTTCAAACATTTTTCTTTGATGTGGTACTTTGTTTTTTTTTTCAAACTACAATTGAGATAAAAACGTACCAATGGTTTGAAAGTGTATCACATAATATCTTGTATTGTAAACAAATGTATATGTAACATTGGCAATAAAATATAATTAAACTAAACTGAAATCTAAAACTTTATATAAATGACACACATACGTTAAAAGGGAAAACGTCAAAAGTAGTGCATACTAGACACTTTTAGACATGCGTGATCTGGTTAAAACGGGATAAACCACCGACTTGTATGTAAACTCAAGCATGTATCTGGCCCAACCTGTAATTCAAAACACTCACACCTTTCCTTATTATGTTCACTCCAGCATAACCAATGTTGCAGGAATACGTAATGTTTCATCGCAGTTTACCGCTGGGCTCTGTTCCGTATGTACAATACATAATGTTAAAATAACGAAAGTTGTTACGGGAAATTTTAGACAGTGCAATACTCGGTAGGTAAATTTTCTTTACACCATTATAGCGATTGAATCACATGGTGTTCTTTTGTAACATTAACTAACACGTGATTATGTCTGTCACACACTGTTTATGTAATAATGATGAGTATTTCATGAGCAAAATTAAAAGTGGCTTTTCAAAACTCAGTCAAAACAGAGAGAAGCGCCATTAAAATATCTGCATTGTATATTTTTGTGTCAATTAGTTACTCGCATTGTGCTTTTTTGATGTCATATCTACACTTTCTAAGCAGATACTTACACTCGTAGCGAGTTTTAACTTCTACCCTGTTACGTTTAAACATATCAGTGTGATAAACATCTTTTTCGCTCAAAAACTGCATTAAACCAAAGCTGTTCGATCGTGTTTCGCCTATTAGTTCCCAATCGAAAACGGTTTTGGGACGATAAGTTTGCTCGAGTCCGTCTGTCCGTTCGCAATTCCATATCTGGGCTAAATATCCCGCATGATTAAATGGATTTTGATATTACTTTACAAAATTATTTTTCATAACAAGATAATGTTTCATGCATATCACCCGGCCATCAACTACCAATTTCAAAGTCACATTTCGGAATCACCTGATTTACATAGACATAAGCATGTAATTCAATCGTCTATAATTAATGCACAAAAAAGTCATTATTTTCAACTTTCTTGACCGGGCTATAGCTCTCAGATGTCGGCAATTTTTTTAATTAAAACTTCACATGGCTATTACCTATAACATGGAAGTGTTTCCTGAACATTACTCAGTCACCAACTCCCATGGTCAATGTAATATTTTGGGATCAGTGATTTTCATAGCCATTTTTCTTTTTTTTCAATTCATTTTCTTGTCTGGAACATAACTTGAAAACTAATGAATGAAATTCATTACAACTTCAGATAATGGTCAAGTACAGTAAAAGGAAGAGCAGTGTATACGAACTAAAACCTTTTCTTGACTAATTTCAGAGTTATCGTCCTTTGTTAGTTTTTCTTGTCTGGAGCATTACATGAAACCTAATCAACGGAATTCAATACAATATCATACAATGATCAATTACAATAAGAAGAAAAGTAATGTATAAAAAAAACCCCAACTTTTTCTCCTGACTTTTATTGAGTTATTGCTTTAATAAATTGTTTATTATTTGAGCACATAATTCAATGCAATGTCTTGAAGGATTTTTATATTTCATGGAAAACTATATTTCCTTGTTTCATAGGTTTTATCTTCATCAATATGTATAGTTCGTTTTTAAGCAATGGGAGGCAATGTTCTTATATTCTGTTTAATGCATTTATAATTGGTTGCAATTAGTGTACACACTATGGTATATTTTTACTGAATTGTTACTGAATTATGCTATTCAGATGTCCTCGGTCAGTTTTAAATCATGTTTGGTTCAGATCAAGTTATTTTATGTTCGGACCCTTTCATCTCATTATATATAGTTCGGTTCATTCAGTGTTGTTTTCATTCGGATAATTCTAAAATGACCTCCTGTCTAAAAAAAAGAATTTTGTATTTTGTAACAGAATATAATGTTAAATGCACCGAATATAATTGCTACTCAATATAGTAGTATAAGAAAATGACTGACATTACTGACTTATATGGCAATCGAACCAGAAATCATGTTTGAAACTGTCATCTTCTACTGCTTTTCTTTATTGGCTTAATTGTCATTCTAATAAAAATATATTCGTAAATAGAAACTGTCGTTAAAAACAGTAAAAGCTGTGTATAACCTAATGGAAGGTTAGATAAAAACAATCGAATAAATCAATATCATAGGTTATTTGCATTAGTTTTGGAAAAAAGAGTGTGAAACTCACATTTAACACATGACGTTGCCTATTTCCGGTGTAATATGATCATCACGTATTTTCTTATACAAACAACACTTTACATATAAGAACCGATGACGTCATAAAATCATTAAGAAATCTTATTAACCTCTTGTTGTATTGTCATGTAATAAAAAGAATATCTGATTCGTTTTCAATTTATATAAAAAATTATTAGACTCGTCCTGGAACCTTTATTAAGCTCGCCAGAGGCTCGCTTATAAAGATTCCTGGACTCGTCTAATAAAATTTTATTCAAAGTGAAAACTCATCAGATATCCTCTGTATCTAAAAATACTAAGACCCTTTATTTTTAGAACAGTGACATTTAATTCAATTAGTCGGAATTTTCTAAAAGAGTTGCTTAAACAGATTGATAAAATAGAGATAAACGCTTTTCTTGTATGTTGCATATCTTTTCAGTGTTGGACTGAACATTGTCTAATGGACCGAGGTCATACCCGAAAGCTAGGACTGAACTTTCTTCTCCTATATATCGCCGTCCATTTTGTTCTATTCAATATGACAAGTAAGTAGCGTATACTATTTTGTGGTAACAATCACATACACTTCAGGATATTCAATTCTATCACAAGAAATCAAGTTTCTATTGTCCAAAATGAAATGCATGTTATCTCAGTCGTGAAAATACTGAGAAAACTATCTTTCACCAACGGAAATTGACTTTAAACATATATATTAAGCTAGAAAAGATGGAAAAACATAAATTACCGCCCCCCATTCCCCGTTAACTGAATTTATAATGTAGAATACCGGTATATTACGCATGGTCGGAGGATTTTGTCTTTCATATCTTTTAGCCAAGTGGCTTTATGGAAATGTAAGTTGCAGTTTAAAGAAACTTTAAACAAATAAGGCAAATGATTTAGATGAGTTTTAAACGAGTGATTCATGAATAGTATTGATATAATAACCCCATTCCTGTGTGATGTTTTAATGCTAGATTGAACTCTAGTTATATCCCCGATCAGTGGAGAGAAGACATATTTAAGTTTTTTTTTATATAAAAATGAGATAAAATTATATAAACAATTATAAAGTTATTGCACGTTTGAGATAAATGTATCTCTCACATTTTAAATTGGCGAATCATATCATGTCTTTGAGAACGCAGTCGCAAGGGAAGTAAATTCACCGGGTTAAGTCTCGCTATTTAGAGTGTTTTCTTTTTGCATAAGACTTAGTCAGCTCAAACAATGTTATAAATCACTGTAATCTTATTGTTGTTTGCAGATGACGTAGCCGCATTAGAAGAGCATCTGGGTTGCTTACGAAACAGTTTAAAATTGTTATCTGATGAGAACTTGAGATTTCTACCGAGAAAACGAAAATAATTTCATTAGAAAAATAAAGGACTGCTACATAATTCAAAATATGTCTACAACAGAAACAAAGTTGAGATGGTTAACACCACGTCTTTCAAATATTTACTTACAGTTTTTAGCTATTACGGAAGCTCCTGCATAAATATAATCATTTAGTGGGTAAAACAGACAAGGCTTTACCTTTTTCTCAACTATTGCTCTTTAACTACATACTTATTACTTTGAACAGCGTTTTATTTGAATTCCTCGGGATCGTTATAATTTCGAACTATCTTTATACATATGGCTCAAATTTGCAGCACAACTTTCTCTGTCTGACCTAACATATTCAACTGTTTCTGTTTATTTTATTTGTTTGTTGTACAACTTCAACGAAGTTTTCCTATTAACAGGACTGGTTGTTGACGGAACATCGGTAACCGATAAAACAGGGGAAATACTTAGCAGCGCCAACAGTACTAATAACACAGTGTAGGTAAAGGTAAAATATGTACTTAACAAAAAGCATATTCTCAAGTTTGAACATAACGCACTATGGGTTCGACTCAAATCCGACCTTTATCCGTACATATATCTATATCTTTTATGTTTTAATATTTGAAAAAAAAAACACCTCACAACTTCTCGACTACCTATCATTATATTATCTCTTTTGTATCTTATAGTCTATTCATAATTGTATATGTATTGACAGCCAATGTCCAGCATTTGTCCCATTTTCTATCTATTTATCCTTACATATCTTGTGATTTGTGTTGATTTCTCGTTCGTTCATTGTCTTCGAAAAACAATTGATAACATGGTCTTATAAATTACAGTTTTAATACACTATAAAATCACGAGATAGCGTATTAAAATAATGTGTGTTCTACAGTTAATTTATAACAAAAGTATGTTCTACTCTTTATTCAGATTGACACTTGTCTTTCAGTAACGTGACTGATTCACCTGATCTTACCTGTAACATCGCAGCCGGGTGGAAACTACTTGGTTCAGACTGGGGTTGCTGTGGTAACTACGACGGTTGTTGTACGTATGCCTCCGTCATCTGCTATATCCATGACGCACTTTGTAAGTGCTGTGACATACACAGTCAATTGTGTGGACCAAAATGCAAACCAGAGGCCGATTGTGCTGTCATGGTTGACACTGATAATGAGGATTTTGAAACAACAACAGGTCATGTAAAAAGTGAAGTAGGTGAAAATGGAGACCGTGATAGTGGTACAGGGAAATATGATGGAAAGGGAAAATACAGTTTAGAGAATGTTAAACAAACAAATGCCATAAGTACAACAGGTGGTATCCAAAATGATTATCCGTCTGATCAAATGGTTCATAGAAATGATGACAGAGTTTTTAATGATCTGGAAGAGGGTTCAGAGGGAAGTGGCGAAGCCGAGGAAAAGGTTTCATTGTAGCAAGGCGAATATAGCAGTGTTGGCTCTAATTTTTAGCTCGACTATTAGAGATTATGGAAAGCTATTACAGTCGCCCTTGCGTCGGCGTCGGTGTTGCCAGCTTGGTTAAGGTTTTGCATGCAAGGCCTTTTCTCAGATACAATATATGCTATTGCCCTAAATTTTCACACACTTATCCGAGGTCATAACATGACCTTGCAAAACAAGATCCGAAACTCTTGATTGAATTTGGGCTGAATTATTCCCCTTGTTGGACTGAGAAAGTTTGGTTATAGTTTTGCGTGCAAGGCCTTTACTCAGAAACTATATCTGCTTTTGCATTGAAAATTCACACACTTCTCAGAGGTCATAACAAAACCTTGTGAAACAAGTTTCATTACTATAGATTAGGTTTGGGCTGAATTAGTTATATGTTTGGACTTAGAAAGTTTGGTTAAAGTTTTGCATGCAAGGCTTTTACACAAAAACTATATTTGCTTTTTGCATTGAGACTTCACACACTTATCCGCGGTTATAACATGACGCTGTGAGATAAGTTCCATAACTCTTGATTGGTTTTGAGCTGAATTATTCCCCCTTTTTGGATTTAGAAAGTTTGGTTTTTGCGTGCAAGGCTTTTTCTCAGAACTATATATGCATTGAGACTTCTCACACTTATCTGAGGTCATCACATCACCAAGATGGACAAGTCCGGGTAACTCCTCAGACACCATGTTTGCTGTTGCATCGAAACTTATGACACATGTATTAGAAGTAATCACATCACCGAGTTTGACAAGTCCCATAACTCTAGATTGAATTTGGCCAGCATTATTTTCCCTTGTTGGACTTAGCAAGTTTGGTAAAGGTTTTGCATGTAAGGCGTTTTCTCAGAAATTATTTATGTTTTTGCTCTGAAACTTATCCGAGGTCATAACATGAACTTGTGAAACAAATTCCATAACTCTTGATTGGATTTGGGCTGAATAACTCCCACTTTTTGGTTTTTGTTTAAAGTTTTGCGTGCAATATATTTTCTTAGAAACCATGTATGGTATTGCATTGAAACTTCACACATGTTTTTGAGGTTATCACATTACCTAGTATGACAAGTCCCATAACTCAAGATTGAATTTGGCCAGAATTATTTCCAGTTTTTGGACTTGGAAAGTTTGCGTGCCAGGCCTTTTCTCAGAAACTATACATTCAGTCTGTACACATTTATCTGAGGTCATCACATGTCCTAATAGGACAAGTCCCATAACTCTAGATCATATTTTGGATGAATTATTTCCCTTGTGTCAAAATGCAAATAAGTCGAGTTTGCTGTCTTACGGACAGCTCTTGTTGTTAATAAATTATAAATAGTTTTAAATTAATAAAGATAAATTTAGATGACAAATTCATTTTAAAAGGTCGACATTAAACAGATATGTTTCTACTCAGCTACTCTATACAGTTTGTATGTTATATTGTTATTACTGACAATAAGTATCGTAGGCGTTTAAAGTTTTTTAACATTTTATTTTTGACAATAATTATTATATATCACATCGTTTGATTATATGGAATTTTTTACAACAGATATTGTAGACAAAAACGTTTGATTATATTTTGATTTTTGACAACAAATATTGTAGGCAGAAGATTTTATTAAAATGTAATTCTTGACAAAAAAATATTGTAGAAGTAGTATTTAATTGTAATTTTTGACAACGAGTATTGTAAACAAAACGTTTATCTATATTGTAGTTTTTGAAATTTTGACAACAAATATTGTAGACGAAACGTTAAGTTGTATTGTAATTTTTGACAAAAATTATTATAGACAAAACTTTTTGACATTAAATATTGTAGACAAAACGCTTTATCTATGCAATTTCTGACAACAAATATTGTAGAGAAAAGCGTTTGTTTATATTATGATTTTGACGCAGCATAATCAATTGCTAAGAAACATAATTGTGTACATTTGTATGTCTATGGTACTACACAGAACTTTGTTATACCTATTAAAATAAATAGATGATTTGCTTTCTGATTAGTGCACAGGCTACAATTGTTGTCCAATTGAACTTCTTTAGAACGTGTATTCCAGATTGTCTGGCACAAGACTGCTTTCGAATATAATTGATTTTAAAGACTAATTCAAAGATTGGTGAAATGTCAACGTTTCACAAACTTGTCATGGTTGGTAATTTACCTATCTGTAGTTGAAATTGTAAAGAATATAGAGTATAATATACAGAGAATTTTATTAGACCAGTCCAGGAATCTTTATTTGATAAAACAAAAATGTCTTTATGAACGAACTTATGAAGATGCTATAGAACCTAGTTATCCGATGTGTTATTTATTACCTAACTGTTGTAAATTATACAGTGTAAAGCCACTTTGCAACGTGGACATATTTGTTTGAAAATACTTTAAACTTTTTACAGAATCTGAAGTATGTAAAACAAGATGTCCACAGATAATATAGTATAGAGCTTTGCAATTATCATGGCAAACAAATGAGGACACTAACACAACTAGGTTTATACAATTGTAGTTTGTTCACCTTAGGGTCACATGAAACAACAAAAGGATCATATGCATACGAGTATATACATGCAAAAATGTTACATACATTGGTCAGTCAAGTTTTCATTTATTTCTTTAAATTCTAAAGGTTTCAGAAAAATGGATACAGTTGAGAGTTTATTTCTTTCTTTCATACTTGATAAAATATTAAATTTTTGAGTATAGTAGAACTATTTAATTTCCTTGTCAATGTGCTTAATCAGACAGCGTTACCGTTGATAATTTCCAAATACGAAAATTTTCAAAACAATGCACTTGACAAAAGATAGCCAACAAAAATAAACAGCTGAGATAGATAGATAGATAGATAGATAGATAGATAGAGAGAAAGAGAGAGATCTCACTAAACAACAATAGACAATACATTTTCAAATTCCATTATGTAAAAAATATTATGTTACAAAAAAAACATAATTTCAATTTTAACGACTGAATATAGATATAGAAAGCGTGTGACATGTGTAAACGAGATGCATTCACCATAGCTATAACGTTTTACAATGTACGTTCGTAAACAATAAATAGAAAAGAAATAAAATTACTTACGTACAGATTTTAAAACATTCATTAAAAAAAATATTTTAGTAGTTCTTTCAATCCCGAAAAATGTAAATCAAAGACCCGACCGATACATGTAGCAGAGTTCAGCAAATTGTTTAATGCTTGGTTTTCCACTATAATAATAATAATCACTATGCATGTATATAGATATTTTTTGGGAAACAAGCAATATATGTAATTAGCTATATCGGTGACAGTCTATCTGCATGATTATGCATTTACTTATGTTAGGTTCGTGTTAAAACATATGTCATCGCCTATATAAATACATATAGTTATATATCAGAAGTACTCTCTATTTGAATAAATTCGCAGATTTACTGGGCCATTACTGCACGGTTGTTATAAGAAAAAAGGTCAAGTGAAAAGTAATTTAAACATGACACTGCATATACGGAAAAACAATAAATAAAAAAGATCATTATAAACCAGCATTTCCACTTCGTGATAAATGAACTACAGCTTTTTTTAAAACACGAGAAAGCAAATTATCATTCAAATAAACGATTGACCTTCAAACTTCAAACTCAGTACCAGTGCCCCATGAAATAAATTCGGCGAGTGATCAACTCACGGCTCGCTAACCATTTAATGTCGGTAATTAGATATTTTGATGTTATTTAGTTTTTGAAATATGTTATTGTTGTGTTTTTGTAGTGCCAAATACAAGAGAAAGGCGACACCTATCCAAACGACTCTCAATTTCTATATCAGTTTTAAACGTTTTTATTCGAAGTAAGAAGATCAGACAAAGCAGGTATAAGTTTATGTATTTGGCAGATTGTTTGATACACGTACTTGTACTTGTTTATGTTTTTGTTTGTCTTTGGAAGTGTGCGTGGTCATTTTCTCTATCGCTGATGTATTAGTGTTTTGTGTATCCTACTTTATCGATAACGTATTTGAATTATGCAAGTTCATTCTCTGTATCGCTCACGTACTAGTGTTTTGTGTAATCTACTTTCTTGATAAACATGTTTTGCTCTGTATTCTGTATATTTTAATGCCTCTACCTTTGTTGCAATGAATCGTTATATAAAGGTTAATTATATAAGATGTTGTTTTTAACGTTTTCGAACGTACTTATTATCTCCATTTTTATGCAAATTTTCCAAGGCACTGAACAAATACATGGATGATTTATAAGATACATGAAAGAAAGGTTTGTTGGTTGTGTAACATGAAATAGTTTCTACTATCAAACTCTCTTAACAGAGAGTATCTCTTAAAGGAGAATATGCCAGAAATTATTATTTTAAATTTCCCTCTATTAGAATGCTTCTACATGGAAGGATAACTACTCGTACAGCGACAGATAGTAAACGACATGCAAACATTTCATTTCAAATATAGACATGACCATATCGTTTTTCAAAACAACATTAAATATAATCAACGTTTATTTAACGATTCATTGTAGCAAAGGTAGATGTATAATCTCTTGTAAGCATCCGTTAATTAAGAGTATACAGATCAATACATGTTTATCAAGAAAGTAGAATACACAAAACCCTAGTACGTGAGCGATACAGAGAATGAACATGCATAATTCAAGTACGTTTTCGATAAAGTAGGATACACAAAACACAAATCACAGTACAAAATACGTTATCAAGAAAGTAGATTACATCAAACTCTAATACATGTGCGATATAGAGAATGAACATATATAATAAAAAAAAACAAATTAAGACAAATGCAAGTACAAGTAAACATTACACACTGACGCATCAAAACAGTAGCCAGCTTTATAAAGTTTTAGAGGTATATATTCTTTATAAGCCTCCGTTGAAGAAGAATACACAGATCAATGCATGCTAATCAAAAAAAGTAAAATACACAAAACACTTTTACATTTACATGTGATTGATACAGAGAATGAAAACACACAGTTCAAATACGTTATCAAGAAAAGTAGAATGCACAAAACACTTATACATGTGAGTGATACAGGGAATTAAAACACACAACTCAAAAGGCAAACAAAGACATAGACAAGAACAAGTGATTATTACACACTGACGCATCAAAACAATACACATATTGCTTTGCAGGTAATTAAATTAGACATTTGTGCACCAAATTACACCATTCCACATTAGTATACAGATGCAAATGAAAATGTGCACTTTTAATTGCATGAAACGTGATCGACTTACATATTTCATTAGATGTACGTTTTCGAATGTTCTTATTATCTCCCTTTTTATGCAAATTTTCCAAAGCACTGAACAAATACATGGATGATTTATAACATACATGAAAGAAAAGGTTTGTTGGTGGGGTAACATGAGATAGTTTCTACTATCAAACTCTCTTAACGATGAGTATCTCTTAAAGGAGAGTATGCTAGAAACGATAAGTTTATATTTCCCTTTTTAGAATGCTACTTCAGCGGCAGATAGTAAACGACATGCAAACACTTCATTTCAAATATAGACATGACCATATCGTTTTTTAAAAACAATATCTAATATAATCCACGTTTATATAACGATTCATTGCAACAAAGGTAGAGGTATAATCTCTGTATAAGCCTTCGTTAATTAATAGTATACAGATCAATCAATGTTTATCTAGAAAGTAGAATACACAAAACACTAGTATGTGAGCGATACCGAGAATTAACATGCATAATTCAAAAACGTTATCGATACGGTAGGATACACAAAACACTTATACACAAGCGATACAGAAAATGACCACTCACAAAAGACAAACAAAAACATAAACAATTACAAGTAGACATTACAAACTGACGCCTAAAAACAATAGCCAGCTTAATAAAGTTTTAGAGGTATATATTCTTTATAAGCCTCCGTTGATGAAGAAAACATATATCAATGCATGCCTATCAAACAAATTAGAATACTCAAAACACTTTTACATGTAAAGCTGTGTTTTTATCTTATCTTTGTTTATTTGATTTACGTCACTTCCTGCTTTCCAGGGCTAATAAACGTCCCAGAGAGAAGGAAGCGGATACACAAAACACATCTGTAGAGATCTCTGTTTCTTTTACTAGTCCAGTGTATAATGTATCTTATATTTGTCTGATATATTTAAATCATATAATTTGCCTTAGACAATCAACATCTGTTTAAGCGATGACTACGTATTTTGCTGATGTGCTTTATCAGTTCGATTTAGTTGTGTTTAATCTGAATCATTTTACTTTAATTCTTGTTAAAAAGTGATTTACTACCGAAAAATAACTATCACAAAGACAATCCGGGAACCTTTTGATTACACTACATTTTTTATTTGGCTTAAAAACATAAATACCGGCATTGTCACCTCAACAATTCCGCCATAGCTTTTAGCATATGTGAGGTAATAAGTGCTGCAATTTCAACCATTATGGTGACAAATTTAGTTTCCTCTGCTTAATTAAAAATTTCCTCAATATTGTTTTATTATTTCAGTGAACTATTGTAGAAGATTTTTGACTTTATAGTTAGAAGTGCAAACAATTGTAGAATTGCAGTTTTTTTCAAGTCTTTGCATGAGTTTATAGGAGTTGGAAACATTATAAAATTAACCTCTAGTGATGCAAGGGTTAAAGTGATATAAGTCAAGGCAACCTGTTGTGTTTATGCTAAGTTACTATGTAATATCTCTAACATAACACGTAGATACAGATAAACGTTATCTTTAACGTTGACAGAGAAATTTAGTGTAATACACATATACAGCTTCCTTTAATAACTACCACAGACCGCTCAAGTGGTAGAACGTCCGCTTCCGGTGCGGGAGGCCGCGGGTTCGATCTCCGGTCGGGACATACCAAATACCTTAAAAATGGTACTAATGGCTTCCCTCCTTGACGCTCAGGATTTAGGGTTAGCATAACGGCTGGTTTGTCGGTGGCAGGATTAAGTGACCGACCGGGATTCTAACGTGCTATACACTGGGCACGTTAAAGAACCATAGTTCTCTACAGAAGAGTTCTGTGTATCCGCTTCCCTCTCTCTGGGACGTCCATTAGCCCTAGTTGGCAGATAGTGACATTACTCAAACAAACAAACAAAGAATTACAAGAACACTCAATAGTTCATAAGCTAATAACCGAGAAGCACTATAAAACAGATGCCATATCACAGTCTCCATAGCAACTACGTTTCTCATATTTTCTAAGACAAAACAGTATGGCTAATGAAGCAGATAAAATGTACTTATTCAATACAAAAAACGCTCCAGTATGCTTGGATTATCATTATCAGTTACCTGTTTCGTTATTGTCTTACATACATACAGCTTACGAGTACTGACCAACGTCATATTTTTATTTCTCTGCCCGTGACGTAGTTCTGTGACTACTTGCAAATCGTTATTTTGTTGAAAAACATGTATACATGTAACCATTAAAAATGGTCAGTAATTGTCCCTAACATAGAGTATCAATAAATCAGGCAAACCATAATAAACCTCATTTTGGTGTCTCCTTTTGTTTGTGAACTAATAATTTAGTTTACAAAGTTATGTTTGGGAATAAGACTTGATAAATGTTATTAATTGACAATATCGTTTACAATTAAATAGATCGTAACAAAAAGAAACATAATGATCAGGTTAAAGTGCACACTATTCTTAGTAGGTCAATATTTTTTATCTTATAACCTTCACCGCCGAAAATATCAACATCATCATCATCCTTATCATCTTAAATATCATCATAATTATCAAAGTATTCGTTGTAATTAAATCATCATCATTATTATTCTATTCATTGTCATTATCGTAATTGTCTTTATCACATTATCATCATCATCATATTAACATATATTATTGTTTCAAAGTGTATTTTACATCAAACAGCTTTATCTTCTAACATAATTACCATGCTCATTATCATCTGAAGAGCTATATCACTATTCATATATAATAAATAAGAACCCCCCCCCCACCCTCACACCCCAAAAAATAATAAATAAATAAATAAAAAAAATGGTCGTGTTCTTTTGTGAACATAAACTTACAGCCTAGTTACATTATCATAATCGTCATCATCATCATTATAATTATCACAGGAAGAAATCACTGCAGTTTGACTTTCATTTCGTCATTGGCATCACTTTAGTAATAACATGAAAGCTATATTGTAATGTACTCTTGTAAAGAAACTATAAATATCACATTGTATCTAAATCAGCTTATACAGTATCCTTACATAAGGTCAGGTCTTACGAAAGCATGTATATGTTTCAGTTAAAAAATTGTTTCATCTGGGATTATCAGTATACAGTGCCTCAGAGATATTGATTCAAGGGAGGAAACCCAAGTGTGGACTCGAGAAGGAGTATACTCATTGATTATCTTTTCATTGCAGTGATTCGTGTTATAAATAAACTATTAATTTCCAAGAATGCATAACTCATTGTTAGAAAATAATGTGAACCGTCTTAAAACAAGTATTTTCATCGAATTATATCTGCATTTCACAACTACTTGAAGCAGACACTGTAATATACCAATGAGAACTCTACTCCACATCCTTGTTGCCGTGTTCTCTGGTTTACCTGTTCTAGGTCAAGCTTGAAATTGAACTTTTTGTTTCCCATCTCTATCCTTTCCTAAGCATTTAGTTGATTGTTTGACCTTGGATGTGTATGCCTATGTACTGTCAGAATCTGTCACAAAATATGTATTATTCACAAGATATACACATTATGTTATAATTATGCAGTGCATTTTGCTCTGGGTAGACGCTGTACCCATTAGGTCTTCCTTTCAGGCCAAGAATATTTCTGACATATTGTTTGGTTTTGTAGATATGTTGTAAACCTTTTGGCGCCATATAATTTTCGTCTGCATATGGTGTCGTCTGTCTCATTGTTCAAAGTGAATATTTTTATGCCCCCAAAAGGGAGACATACAGTAATCGCACTGTCCGTCTGTCTGCCCCGCTTCGTGCCCGCTCTGTAACTCAAACAGTTATTGTTTGATTTCATTGATACTTGGTACAATGTGAGGCACCTTCCTATGATGTGTCGCGAAAAAGAACCAGGTTCGTAATCAAAAGGTCAAGGTCACAATAATTGGTCAAATGTATAATGAGTATATTTCGTGTCTGCTCTGTAACTCTAACAGGCATGTGTGGATGTCATTGATACTACGTAAAAATGTTAGACACCCTCAAATGATGTGTAGCGAATAAGAATCAGATTCCTATCTCAAAGGCTAAGGTCACAATTACGGGTCAAATGTTAAACTCAATGTACTTCGTCTCCGCTCTGTAACTCCAACAGGCATGAGTGGATGTCATTAAAACTTGGTAAAAATGTTTGACACCTTGAAATAATGTGTCGCAAAAAAGAACCTGATTCCTATCTCAAAGGTCAAGGTCACAATTATGGGTCAAAGGTTAAATGAGTATACTTCGTGTCAGCTCTGTAACTTCAACAGTCATTGTTGGATTTCATTGATACTTGGTAAATAGTTAGGCACCTTGTGACAATGTGTCGCGAAAAAAAAATTGGTTCGTATTTAAAAGGTCAAGGTCACAATTATGGGTCAAAGGTTAAAATGAGTATATTTCGTATTTGCTCTGTAACTTCAACAGTAATTGTTGGATATCATTGATACTTTGTTCAAATGTTAGGCACCTTCGAACGATGTGTCGCGAATAAAACCCAGATTCCTATTTCAAAGTCAAGGTCACAATTATGGGTCAAAGGTTTTAATGAGTATACTTCTTGTCCGCTCTGTAACTCCAACAGGCATGAGTGGATGCCATTGATACTAATTTTTGTTTGTTTGTTTTGGATTTAACGTCGCTTTAACAGTATTTCAGTCATATCGCGACGTCCAGCTCATTACAGGTG